>JACEOJ010000079.1:2626797-2722527 GCA_013761285.1 Campoletis sonorensis | reverse complement strand
AAAAAAAAAAAAACTAAAATGCTCTGATTGTTTCTTTTGAAAATTGTTTTTGAAAAGCACTTACGACAGGAGATTCTAAAAAATATTGAATATCCGTAGAATATTTTGAGCAACGAGCCTTTCAGGGCCCTGCTGGTAAGTAAATACGAGTAGAAAAAAATTGAAAGTGAGTCGTTAAGTAAAAAACAATGGGCTCTTAATGTTCGAAGTGTGGAAACTTCAGTGAATGAATACGAAGAAACTAGTGAGAAACGAGAGACTGCTTAACGCTCATCTCGCTCGACCTCACTTTAACGAGATCGGTTTGATTGTTTGATAGTGCAGAAGGATAAAAAGACAGTGCGAAAGAAATAGCGAGAAACGAAGAGACAAAATGACAGTGAGGGTGAGAAAGAACGCGATCGAGGGAATGAGGGAGAAGAGAGAGGAGAGGAAGAGAGAAAATTGAGGAGAATATCTCTCGAGGGTGACAGATGGCGACGACGATTTGCTCGTTCTATGTACTTTTCCCTACTGCTGTTCCGTTCGCCCTTCCAAACACATACATGCACGCCGCGCGCACTCCATCGAGCACGCTGCTCTCAATTTCTCTTTTCTACTCTGCATCCTCATGGACCATTAGTCCATTTGAGAAGGAGAGAAAAGGAGAGCACTTCATTCGGTTGCAACCACGTATACCGCGCAATGTGTCCGTGCATGTGTCTCTACCCCCGCGATTTTCCTTGTGCTCTCTCCCCTTTCCTTTTCTTCTTTTGTTTCAGCTCAAACCACTGTAAGTAATGCGAAAAAACTCGTGCACCTATAGTGCAAGGGAGCAGCCACAAATTTATAGGCGATTCTTTTTCTAACAGATATTCGTCAACATGTTGGATTTATGGCTCGAAGTGAATCTGAAAAATCGTTTTAAATTTTCACTTTGAAAGATTTTACTGCTAATTTTGTAACTTGGTGAATATTTTAATGGAACTTTTCGTGTCTTGTCATCATTTGACGTGATCACTCGACATCCTTGACGCTGAACGTCATTAGGGTATAAACCTGTTCAAGGGCATAATCGTTTTTTCGAAAATCCGAACCATCGGAGCTCCTCAACCAAGAAACTTTGAAGCATGATCGCACTTCTACGTGCTTTCGTTGGGTTGAACTTATTTCTCGCATTTCTTTCCTCATCTGGAAATGATCGATCGCTCGCCCAAAAACACTATCATTCTTTCGATCCCATACGATCTTGTGTAAGGGTTTCTTTTTGTTTATCATTGACTATATTTTAGGGGTTACTCGTCTGGATGTGTTACTGTTGCGTTTTTGAATCAATTCGGAGTGATGGGGGAAAATGTCCACATAGGGAATTCAATTCCTTATGCACGCGTCCATTTCTGAATGCACCCCTCGCTTCAAGTAAGATTCTTGCAGCAGTTCCGCAATTGAAGTTCCTCAAACCAATTATTTTTCTGGTGAAAATAATAAAATTCGATACAAAACTGTTTTCAATGACAACAAATACTTATACGATTTTCTTCGAGATGTATTAAGATTTTTTATCTTGGTCTCATTCTCCCCCATCGCCCTCAATGTTATAGCTCAATATTGAAAAGGCTAAAAGAGCAAGGAACGAAACGAGAGCTAGACATTTGTGGAACAAAAAGAAAGAGGTAAAGAGTTCGGATCGAGAGTGGATTCGCGTCACAGAGAAAGAGAGAGAGAGAGAGCGAGCGAAAGAGTGTTGGAAAAAACACATTGAGGGTTTTTTAAAAATGTGTAGAATATGTGACGCAGCAAAAGGAGGACCTGGACATGGAATGATAAAAAAGCATTAGGTTGAAGAGGCGAAATGAATCGCGGAGGTATATGAGGGTGGCAAAAGAGCGCACGAGCGAGGGGTTGAATTATAAAGATGAAAGCCGTTGTTAACGGACCGCGGTCTGAGTAAAAGAAGGATGGATTTATATGTGTATATATTTATATAAATATATAGATATATAGAAAAAGGTGGTTTTAACACACCGCGGGGGTGGTGGTGCGTTCTTGCGAATGTACCACTACTATAATTCTACTTTTATCTCGAGCATTTTCATCTCTCTCCTTCTCTCTGTTTCCTCTGTTTGAATTACGAGACAGTTGTATATGCGTCGTTGGCTTTGCCTTGTTTTTCCTCGGAACACCACAAGCAACCCCTTATCCACGTAAAAAGAATACCACAACCCTAGCCCTAGCCTCATCTCTCACGAACGTTCGTCTATTTTCATGTATGCATCTCGCACGAAATTCATCGCCATCATGCAGTCAATTTTTTTCTCTACATATGCGTTGAACAAAAAACAAAAAAAAAACATTGCTAATCTCCAGCGCATTCTCTTTCTGCTCTGGCACTTCACAATATCTTCAAAAAATCAATGTTACGGTGAAAAAGAAAACTATGATATTTTTGTTATGTTTATAAATTTACAAACTGTGCCCAACGAAAGAAATGTCGACAACTGTCAATGTTTAATAATTATGACTTTTTGGAACACATCGGAAATAGTGTTTGTTTATTTCGATTATTTTCCATATGAATTGGCATTGTTTTATATTTTATTGGAAAATGGGCTGATGATCAAATCTAAATAAGTGGATGAAAAATAAATAAGTGATTAGTTGTTTAATGAGCTTTCTTCTATTCATTTTCAGGAAAGAGGGTCTTTCGGTCTGTCTCTTTTTTCTCGTCAACTAAACGGTACCCCGTAATTTACTGGAGTTTACTTTTGCTCTCCTTTTCGTTATTTTCGACACTCGTAATGTCAGGAGTGACAAGAAAAAAATGATCCCGTTGCCTCCTGGAGTCTCGAGATGATTTTCAAATGAACTGTCGACGCACACATCAACATACTCATGGAAATAAAATCACAGATAAAAAGCCGCATGAAAATAATATGCGCGCAGTGCACACAGACGTACGTGGAAGAACACATGATAAAACAACGAGCGTCAGAACATGAAGACAGAAAGGAAAAGCAGTGACGAGAAAGGGGATGAAAGTGAGCACAGATGGTGGCGTATGTGGTTTATGATCCACGAGAGGTCTCTCTTTTTCTTTCGCTCCTACAGCCTTCATTTCAACTTCTCTTTCTACAAGTCCAGATGGAAGGATCATTCACGCGGATGTTCAGCTCGAGGTGGCCGCGCGTACTACGTCACGTTACATCGCTTTTCGTCCTTTTGCCATTTTATATGGAATCACATAAAAATGGGATTCACTCAATGATTCAATGAGTTTGTATTTTTTCATCGAGTTTCAAATGAATTTATCGTTGTTATATATCCGACAAAAATGTTGCCTTAAAATGTTTAAAACGTCGTTTTTATGAGTGATTCAATGAAATTGGATTTGCATAACGTTTTGCAAGATTTGACTATTCTTTAACTTTCTTGTTGAATACTTTTTATTAAAAATCCAGAATATTGATTCAGAAGAAAAAAAAATTAGCCACCAGATGTATAATGTCTTCCGAATCACCCTTTATTATTAGGGTTGCGTTTGAACTTAGATCCTTGACAACTTGTCTCTCTGGCATGCTGGCAACTATAAGTCTCCCGTTCTCGTTATACTGCCAGAACCCCTCTTATTTTTTGAGCCCCCTGGAGAATAGAGAAGGGTGTCGGATGACGCGAGGCACGGCGTCAGTAACGTCAGTGGACCAAAGCTGCGATCCTTTCCTTTGACATCGCTAATGTAGCGTACAGTCCGTATAGTCGTCTGTTTTCAAATGATGCGCCTCTTTTCAACTCTGAAAAAAAAGGATTTGTATGGATTGGAGTGAAAAATAGATCGGTGTCAAAAATTCTTTGAAATTCTTCATTAAAGTCGACGAAACGAGGAAGTTATTGAAAATTATACAGTTTAACAATAATGGCAAAAATATTGTTTATTTTGAATTCACTTTTCAATGGCATGATGAAATTTAATAAATCGAAAAAAACCGTTTGACGTCTTACTGCTTTATACAAATTGAATAAAAATGTACAGATTTTTTTTGAACATTCGCGAAGATTTCAGACTCCATTTTCCAGTTTCTGGTCCAGGGATTTTGACGTTTCTCTTTATATTCTGATTCAAATGGATATTGAAATATCGTGGAGCGTAAGGAATAAGCTATTGCACCGTATAATTGCTTATGGTATAATGTCTCGCTGTATAATATCTTAAAGCTTTTGGCACATGAATCCTATACCCCGGCCCTTTTGTCTGCATATAACCACATCAGAAGCACCATGAGGAGAAACGACCTGCGTCCACTACAATCCCCGATGGTGACTCTTTCGCAATAATGTTCCCTCTGGGAAAACCCATACGCCCGTTCACTCTCGAAAAGTAATAAAATATATATACGAGTGCTCGAACGACTTGATTCTGGCATTGTGTCATAGACCTAAACACGAACGCTTGTCTCGTCGAGCGATTATAATAAATTGTGGAGCGATGAAGTAATATAAATTTCGAAAATGTTTATGGCTATTGCTGCATTTAAAAAAATAACCAATGACGAGTCTTCAGCTCACTTGACTACTTGTTTACATATTCATTGTCTATTTTCTTTAATAATAATGAACATTGCAGATTGTGTAATTCGATCTGTTCATATTTAGATTTTTACTACACAACGAGGATGTGATTAAATTGAAAAACAGAATAAATAAATTCGATTCATTGACGTAATGGAATCACAATTTTTATTTGCAAGGTTACATGAACTGATTCAATTAAATGGAACATTGTTAAATGTCTCAACATGAGAAATGCACCGGCCACGAAAATAGGGATCGTTTATACTCCGAGAAAAAGATCGATGGAAAGAGCAGAAATGGGTTTGGGATTCTGGTGTTTAATTCCTGCGGGGAGGCGAAAGGATCAAGGGTGAAGAGAAAAACTGAGGTCGGAGGCTGTGGCCTTTCAAACTTAACGTATAATTGGCAGAGAATTTTTTCATGTTTTCTTTTTTTTTGTTTCCTGTCTCATTTTCTCTCCGGTATAATATATACGTATATTTAAGCATCTCGTTCGCCTCTTCTCTCCAGGGAATCTTGGACGAAAAGATACTTTTCTTTCTGAGCACGGAACGTAGTCATTTGTCACTGACTCGTCGTTAACGTTTCCTAACTTCTTGACTAAAGCTCTCTTTCTTGACTTCGGTTATACTCGATGAGCATATATCTGCCTCTCTCTCTCTCTCTCTCTCTTCCTCTTTTCCTTCTTTTAACAACGTTCCATTTTGGTCCTTTGCCGTTTCTGCCACCCTTCGCTCGATCGTTCTCGATCTTCTTGAAGAATACGAAAGTTTGCGAGACCTTGCTGAAACTCGTCCACTCGGTCGACTCGCGGTCGATCGCTTTCAAACTTGAGCTCGTTAATCACTGTAGCCAAGGCGCGTCCTCAAACTCACATAGGTACGGAAATCTCTTTCCTCCAGACTTTCCGCACGATCTCGTCTCGAACATTTGAACAAATATTTACAAATATATTGCAATATCTTTATCAATATAACGTAAATACGTTACGATGAATATTTCTCATACATTATTTCATGACTAATAAAAAAATATATAAATATTTCCATGCGGTGTAAAATTCGTTGATATTTCTTACTACGAAATTCGGTAATGACGTTTTTAATCATCTAAACCGAATTATGTTTGTTTACAAACAACGTCAATATCCCAATGTGCGATGTTTGTGAATATTAATTTGTTTCGGATATTTTGAGAATTGTGCTGAATGTGAATAAAACAAAATGACAGAAATTTTCGAAAATTTGGAGTCACAGACATCAAAGTGGAGGATCGAGATACATCTGATGGAGGAACGTATACGAAGAGTGAGTAGAGGAGGGTGTAGAAATTCGAGAAATCTCAAGGGAGCAAAGAGATGAAGCCGAGAGACTGTGGAAGGAAGGAGGGAAGATTGCTGTGACTCTCGCGAACGAACGATCCGACGGAATTCAAAAGTGTCCGGTGTCCGAGTCTCCGTATATCCCCGAAGGTATATATCCATATAATATAATACTATACTTAGCAACATATAGATACACATATGTGTATAAGTGTATAGAGGACCACCGAAGCGTCTCGATGCACTCGAGGCTTCCTGAAAGGCTTCCCAGACGACGTTGGTATGGATATATTTGGTGTACAATATTATACACGTTTTCGTTTCGTCCACCACTCAACCAAGTTTTCTTTAGCACCTGCTGTCCCCGTCTCACATTCGCATATTCTCATCCTCGGATTTTTTTGGTCCAACTAACTCTCCCCTTAGTCATCCTGCAACCCTTGAACGAAAAGTATAGCGAACTTCTGCGGAAGTTCACTTGGAAACAAACACCGTGGAATCTTGAAAGCAAACAAGGCGATCACGCCTAACTTGACATTGACTCGAACTCGAAAATACCGAGGGATCCAAAATATGAAGGATCAGTAGAAGGTCTTTTGTGTGGCGATGCACCAAGGAAACGTAGAGTTAATAACTGCAAATGAACATCGACAGTTTGGTTGTAAAACAATTGGCAGGGGGCTTTTGTTCCGGACGTTGTTTTAGTTGCGTTGTTTCTTTTCTGAGCGATCTGGAAATTGTTTTTTCAATAATTCGGCACCGTTCGCAGGGTGGATAAAAAATAGTGTTTTGAAAGAAGTTTAAATACCATTGGAAATTGGTCGTTAATTAAACGGATCCCAAGATTTCGACCTGTGCCAAAAACGAAAGAATAGCGTTGTGTCATTTTCACGGAGTACGTATAACGCCCTAGTACGAGTAGCCCCATCTCATCGGTTCTTGTTGAAAATCGAGGGGTTGTCGCCTCCATAGTCGAGGGAGTCGTCGAGGCTTCTCGTGTCCCTTCGTCTATCTCGAATATCCACCAGGGCGCACACGACATACACTAATACCGAAGGAACAGTGTAGGGGTGAAGAAGAAGAGTGGAGGGATGAGGGAGGAGGTGAAAAAGCGTCGATGGCGTACAGAGCGTGTGAAAGGTTACCCTCGAAGAAGCGAAGGGGACGAAGGAATGGGACACACGTGTAGATTCCTTTTGTAGGCTCTCGACTCTTGGAACCTCCTCGATAATTACTTCTTCGCTTTCTATCTCATTCTCTCTCTCACGACGGGATTACCACTCAAGACTGCTTGTCCCTCTGCTTCTAGAAAAAAGAGGCTACACATATGTTTCACCAACAACCTGCAATCTTGTGCGACAGGTCCACCAAAATCATCAGGTGCGTCGAGTATTCTGTGTTCTATTTATTAACAACCTCAAATTTCTATCGTCAGTCACTTGGATAATTTTTATCGCTTTTACGAAAGGATCCATGCGCCAAATCACAGTCAATTGGCAAAGTACCATTAGTTGACAGCTTTTGATTTGGTAGATTTATTGCATTGAATGAGAACTTGAAACGAAATAATAAGATTAGAAATCTTTTTTGAACTGATCGTGAGGATTAAAAATGGAGGCACTGAGATTTGATTCTTATCATTTTGACCCCGATCCTTTGGATGGGTCTTGAGCAGGTCCCTTATGTTTTCGTTACGTATCAGGTGGCGAGAATCCAAGTTCCATATGTTCGCCACCATCCACATGTAATTTGGTGTCGTACGTTCCTTGAGCACGAACTGTACGCTTCGACGCACATCACAACCCCCATATGGTTTTAATCAGTGCCGAGGAACAGATACATTCTTATTCAAGGATATATACGTATATATTTAAATATAAATATAGATATAGAACATTAAGAAGTAAGATTCTCCCCTAGGACGAATACGATGACCATCGGATCCGTTACACGGATTCCTCGTCGTCTTTCTATCCTTCCTCTTCCCTCGAATCCCCCTTCTCAACAATCTTTTCATCCTTGTTTTCTGCCCTCACAGAATTCCAAGGTTTCCTGTTCATGTATACTATCACATGTGGCTGTGTACATATATATGAGCCTCCCTCCTGGGGTGCTTTGAAGAAAAAATAAAAATTCCGAAACGAAAGACTAACCCGGTTCAGGATTATTTTCTTTTTTTTTTGTTTTTTTTTTTTTTGTGTTTTTCCAACACCCTCGTCTTTTGACAAACCAGCCAGCTATGAAGAAAGGAGGAAAAATTCTGTCTTACTCTTTTCTTCATTTTTCAACTTCTTTTTCTAGACACGAACCCGAGTAACCGGACCTTTTCAAATATTTATATACGATGTGAATGACGTTGACGTATAAACGAGGTCTACAGTTTAAAAGGTGATTCGATTATGAATTGGCGCGTCCAAATTGATCAAGAACAATGGTCGACTTTTTTTTTTTATCTTTGCTTATGTTTATGTTTATGAGAACACTTAAATTTAGCCTGATGGATTAAAACTGTAAGAATGATAACGTCGTGACGAAGTTATGGACGTGAAAAAATTTCGAAGATTTATATTAATATCTACGAAAACGAATAAAAGCGTTCAATAATTCGTAATCTCGAGCAAAAACTTGGGCAGATATGTTTGAATATTATGCGTGAAAGTTGAGAAAAAACTATGAACCACTTGGTAGACTTTGAGACGAGAATCACTGCGAGGGTGTTGAAGGTAAAGGGTGAGGGGTGTATCGGGGGTAGAGGAGGGTTGAAAGTTTAGCAATTCGTTTTCGCTCTCACTCTATATACTTTATGATCGCATTGACGAGACGAAGAGAAGAGCAAAGGCTGAAATGGCGAAAGGAAGGAAGCCAGAAAGAACGGAAGTGAAAAGCGAACGACGAAGAGAAAATGGAAGAGCGCAACGTCGACGAGGGTAAAAGTGTATATAGTAAGAGAAGGATTGACTGTGCGAGGACGGTGGAACCGGAAGCGGAACTCGGGAGCCCAGGAACACCTAGGGACGCGGGGACGGAGGATGCCGGCAAAAGCCAGTGGCAATGTGGAATGGTATACGTACACGAAATCGTCGGCGTCCCCGATATGGCGGAAGCGTCGGGTTTGCCGGAAGTCGCCGAGGAAATGAAACGCCTCTCCCTGCAGATCGACCAAACAGCTAGGAAATTCTTCTCCAGGACGTATTCCTTCTCTCTTCCTCCTTTCCTTTCTGCAATTCTGCCACCGAACCACTCCTCTTGTACTATATGCTCTCAACTGCGAATATTCCACTTCGAGCGAACCTCACTTTCATTGTGAGTACGCTATGAACGCGTGCAGAAAAAAAAAGCATAAAATTACGGAAAAATTACGATAACGCATCCGTTGATAATAAATTTGATTTTCTCGCAGAAGCAAAGTGGAGAATTTTTTTTTTCGTCCACAAGAAATAAATTGCTCGAGGTAGCGTGGCTGATGCGCCATGAATAATAATTATTCAACATAAATAAATGAATTCGAATGAATCATTTTTTTTCGTGATGCAATATCTCAACATTGTTTAGCTTTTACTCTTCGAGAAATTCGGTTCCCTTTCAAGATGAATCATTCACGATATAAAAAAGCAAGTTTTAGTAATTAATCCAGAATTATGATGTGCGTGCACAGAAAATGTATTATATCGTTCTATGATTCATAACAATAATTATTCATAGTCGATGAGTACACTAAAAAAAATGAGCTTTATACTTGTCTACAAAACCGCAAATTGTCGGTGACAGAATAAAAAATAAGGTTGTAATTTCGTCGAGACAGTTAACGTTTCTCCTACCTCTTTTCGTTAATCATCTCTTCCTATGACTCGTGCTACAAGAAGCCCGTGGAATTCGTCACCTTCCGGTGTGATCTTTACACTTAAACTTGCGAAAAGTTTTATAGGCGTACGTGATAAATAGCCTAAAAGATTTACAGTGTGTAAATAATGTAGTCATTTTTCTACATGAAGGGACAATGATACAAAAAATTGCTATGAAATTAACGTACACGTGTCAATAATAAACGGTGCAAATGGAAAGAATTATTCAACGCTTCTTCAGGATTAATATAGTCTCGATAAAATCGCAGATTTTACCTCGGCTTAACGAGTCGTTGGATTGATCCTAACTGATGAAATGTAATTGCGAAGTATTGGTAATCGCAAGAACGTAAATCTGACGAAGTATCAAGTTAAATGTTGAAAGATGTGGCCTTTCGGATATTAGAGTTGAACATCCAGACAAGACATCGACGTGGAAACATGAAGAGGTCCCGATGCATGTGAAAATTCATATTGCCAGAGGGAGTTTTGTCGAAGCGTTATCTCTATGCAATTTTCCGTAATACATTGGAACCGAGGCTGTGTACAGCGCTTCTGGTTATCCTAGAACGAATTATGAATTGATCGAGTGCGTTCCTCTTTCTCTCTCTTTCTCTCCCTCCCTCTCTTTCTCTCTCTCTCTCTCTCCTCCCCATGAACATTAAAGATTGATCTTTACGATCTGTCCTCCGGACTCTCTCACGCTGTTGCAGAAAATTAAACGTTATTTATCATTTTGTCCCACTCTGTTATTATCATCATAGTTTACGTGGACGTACGATTATGTGTGGTCGAACGATAGAGGATAAATGCAATATCGGTTACATTTTATATGCGTCCTTTACGTCACTTGAGATCGTTATTTATACACGTCTGATTCACATGAACACAGAATAATTTTACCTGAAGTTGAACCATTTTTTCTATGACAATCAATGTCTCGCTCCACGAGCTGTGACGTCGAAGGCGATCCAGGGAAGGACTCTTTCGATTGTAAATTTAATTTTTTATTCATGTATTTTTCAATTCACTGTTTGTGCAAAAATAAAACTTGGGATTAAAGATCTTTCTTAAAAAAAAGGTTATATTAATTAATTATTTTTCTCACGATTCATAAAAACTTCGGAAAAGATTCGTCGTGGATTAACAATTGATAAGTTAGCGATTACAAAAATCACAAGTACGAATACTTCACGAAGTGATAATAATCTCACGAAAGAGAAACATTCATCCAAAGCTGTTCTCACATGGATTACTCAGTACGAACCATAATTCCCGCTATAAATGATCGATAGGGTCCAATCATTCGACGTACGGAACTGACGATCGATTAAGATTTATTCTTCGTCAGTTTTGAGCCAACAGCCCAATGCCTCAAGGTTTTTTTTTTCTCGTTCGAAAAGCATGTAGATGTGTATATGTTTTCTTGTCTTTTGATCAACTTTCCGGCTTCTACGTTTATCTCCATTTCTCTCTGTGTCTCTTGTTCGCTTGGCAAGGCTCGTGCGTGCTTGGAATACCAGTGGCAGTGATTAGACGTGAGTATAGAGAAAGGACCAGAGAGAGAATAGAGCGAAAGAGAAAGAAAGAGAGAACGAGAGAGAGAGAGAGAGAGAGAGGAAGGGAAAGAGGGAGATGAAAGAGAGGAATTCCTCTGGCGAACGGAGTGGCCATCAGTGACGTGTCAAGAAGGTGATTGAGAACAGAGAAACGACACATATACAGTCGACTCACGGAAATGACACTTTCGCAAGAATAAGGGTACAGTCAAAATTCCGTTAGTGCCCGCATTTTTCAACATCCACTAATTCACAGCACTGCTTAAACGGAACCAAATAAATCTTCGAAAATATCAATTCTCAGAAAAACAGCAACAGAATTCAAAGCAATTTATAGAAGATAGGGACGAAATGGAGTTTTATCCTCTTTTCACCAATGAATACTTCTAAATAATTTACAGACACAACTAAATAATTTTTTTTTAAAACAAGAAACAATTCTTTCCAAAATCACAGAACAGTGCCAAGAGTAATCAGCCTTTTGCGTAATTTTTAACAATAATTGTGTGGCAAAGATATTATAATTTGTTCGAAAATCATCAAAAGAAATGCACATGTGCAATCAAAGTTTAAGCTCTCAGAAGTATTTATGTCTAAACTGCAAAAATATTTCTTTTAACCACTGCTCTCTGTAAAAAAATCTGAAATGAATAGGAATGAAAACACGGAGTACATAAAAAGGTTGCATTTTGTTTTTTCCGACTAAGTAACTTAGGTTTTATTTAGAAAAGAGAAAAATAAATTGGTTGAAGAACTAAAAATTCTGTTTCTTCGAGAATAATTAATAATATGCAAGGATGCACTCTCAGCAAATGCACATAAGGACAGCACGAAAAAAATGCATTTCACACGCATTTGTGTCATAAAATACGTGAATACGAAGGCCTGGAAATACGGTCTGAAGATGTTCGTAAAAGCAAATAATATTCTTCACTACTACAGTTCACGTGCAATCAACGTTTGTTATGTTACGGCCTATCATACGTTCACCTCGGGGCAAACATTAATTCGCCTCCACACATCCCAGACATAACTTCACACTGCGCCTCATCATATCTTCACCCATGTGCATAATTTTATGTAATTTATGGTCGAGCCGACATATCTGGGGATTGACAATTGGTCATAAAAGAATATAATTTCCAAAAAATTCTTTGGACTAAATTAATCGCACAATTAGAGGTACTTATTTTAATATTTGAACAAATTTGAATTTAACAAAATATGAAAGATTCACGTAAACATGCCAAATGTTGTTTTCAATGTAAATCTGATTCAGATAATTGAATAGAGGTTCAAAATAAAATAATAATGAGCCATGGAAATTTCACAATTTCATTGAAAAATTCTTCTGGTTGCACAGTTTTTAGAGTCGTAATTTCGTCTTATTATTAGGAAAACTTGTTTTACGAGGAGATCGCAAAATTTTCTCACAAATAAAGCATTAGGAAGAAATTGAAAATAACGAGGGAGCAATCAGTAAATTGCTAACCAACAGGGGTTTTTTCGTTGGCATTCCAGTTCTACGTCATAAGGGAAAAATTCGCGTAAACTTGAGGACTAGTAGTAACGGCTTCTCTCCCAGTAGTCCGGCTCTTGTCTATATGTATATGTATTATATTTCCGAGTGGGGAGTTCCGAGGTGGTTAAAACGATATCCGAGACCTCACAAATTGAACAAAGAGCGTAAAAGTGTTGCGAGTGTGCTGTATTTTAAAACAGAAATCTTTTTAACTAGCCTTGCTTCGTGAGCCAGTCGTTTAAATTTACTTCAAAAATGAAGAATGTTATCCATTTCGTAATATTATTGTAATCGTAAAAGCTGGGCTGTAATTCCCAAAATATAAGTCATAAAAACATTAATAATTGTTAGACAAAAAAAAACAATTTCTATTACCATTTATCTAAATAAGAAAATTATAACAAAACAAGAAAAAATGAAAGTGAAAACTTTGTTAAAATAAATGAAAATGAAGAATTTTATATTTGTACAAATATTTTAGAACAATTTATAATGAAAATATTATTTTATAATGAAAAAATAAATAAAATTCGAACTTTAAAGGATGAGAGGAGGATGGAATTTTCTTGAAATTGAAGTGAAAGAGTCCATATTGGTACGAAATGCACGTGGTGTTGAGGATATTAATAGTCGGACTTGCTCGAATGTTGGCCGACTGGAAGCCGGAACTTAACAAGCGCACACCTTCTCGACGGTAGGAGAAGGAGGAGAAGGGAAAGGGAAAGAGTCGTCTTATATTTATAAGTATAGGAAATAACGTTCCACAGGAGAAAATTGTGAGTCCGAGAGCAAGCGGCGAGTTCACTCTGCGGCTCTCCCACGCCAACGCTTATAAACTATAAAGTGGTGGCGTACCTCGTGGGTCGGGCCCTCGCCAGAAACAACCACCACTAAGCTCGAGCTCGACTCAAGAATTACGTGTTGGCACGTAACCGGCAGCAACACACTAGTCTCCGACTCTATAATATCCTCTTACATACCCTGAAAAACTATATATTTACTTATATGTAGATAATATAGAACTTTTAAATATATACATAGAACATTTTAATAACAATAACAGATTGAGGACATAGAGTTGAAAAAAACTGTCCAAAGAAATGAAAGTTTATACTTCCCCGAAGAGAGCAATGCATGTTGTTCATGTTTATTTACATTTTCATTGACTGAATCGATTCACCTTGTGATCAATGCCAATTAATAACATTTATTGAACTTACTGATTATTTTTAAATTCATTTTTTATCAAATTAGAAAATATTGCAATAATAGAAAATTTCTAAAGGTCAATAATTCGAAAATATTTGTTTAGCTCTTAAGAAAGTGGTTTTTAATTTCGATGTACTTGGCAATGCACATTGCATGGTTATAAAACTCGTTAAAAATATTTATTTTATGGCGCAGTTGTTACGGGATTCTTAAGAAAATAAATCAGCTAGCGTATTGTTCCGGCGAATTGAATTGTTAGACGAATAATTTTTCAATAGATCGAATAACATATTTGGCAATTTTTTTGATATCAAGATTTTTTGATAGCATCGAACTAACGCTCAACTCAGCTCGGATAATTCTGATTTCGAATGTGTGCGTTTGTGTGATATTTGGTGAGTAATTTAAATATCGCTTGGTTAGGAAATTCTGACGGATCTAGACGAGAGGAGAATCCGAGAATAGAAATAACACACAAGTCGAGCGGCGGTGCATTTGCGAGCAGCCCGCGGTCGCCCACCGGAGATGCTTGGTAGCTTTTTCGTGTGAGAATTCAGATCGTAGACCCGTCGGCTAGACTCAGACGAATAGAGTTATAAGACGACTAAGAATTTGGAATGTTTCCCCGTCGAATGCAAGACAAATAAATGCTTCAACAGGTTATAAATTTATCGGACGGATATGATTTCTTTCAATATTTCACGAAACTAACTATTCTTTTGTTTAATAAAATTCTATTGTTCACGTTGTAAGCATTTTGATTTTTGAAGTTAATTTATGACGTTTACATTCATTAAATTTTATTATTAATATACGTCAGCTTTAAATTATTTTCTTTAGTGTTTTTTTTTATGACGAGAAATGTAATGTCGACATGTCGACTTTGAAATTGGAAGTGTGCAACGTTGCAGCACAAATGTTGTTTAATCAATTGCCACGATCGACTGAGGAATCGGGCCGACCGGATAAGCGCCCATAATCGAAAGAGTGACACAAGAAAATACAGGAGAGTAAAAACGAGAGAAAGAGAGAGAGAGAGAGATAGAAGGTTGGAGAATGCAATAAATCGCATTCGAAGGTAAACAGGTGGTGTAGGTGGCTTGTCAAGAGATCTCGATCGGGTTATAAAGCATCTCGGACTTTATGTCTGACTTTACGGGGGCACAGGAATTCCGGAATTCCGCCTCCGATTCACGACAACCCTCGATATTGTCTAGTTTTTCTATCGCTCTTTCTATCATGTTTTTTTTTCTCTTAAATCAATTTATTTTTTATTGACCACGTCGATCACGGTAAGCGAACGTAATAAAAAGGTTCTTTAGTACTCAATCACAACCACTTTGTACGGATGACCGTAAAAAAAAGCTCCCGTTGATAGATTTTCCAATTGTCCTCACGTCGTTTAGACATTTCTAAAACGACGCAGTTGAAATCTTTCAAATTTGATGTGTGATTACGACCCCAGAATTACGAAGCAATGAATTTTTTTTTTTCCATCAGTGTGTGACGTTTAGTTTCACATTTTTGACTTTTTTCTTTTCTTCTCTGTCGGACGAAGGCCAAGGGAAACTGTTGAAAACCCGACCGATATAGGCAGCTATATTTTCACTAAATTTCCGTTGATCAGCACCAACAGGAACTCAGAAAAACTCTGAAACGCTTAACGATTGATACGCGACCCGAAAGTTGGCTAAGCGGTCACCCAACCTAGTATTGAACATGGCTGTAGGTCATATTTACATTTTTATGCATCACAATTGCAGAATTTACATATTTTTGTAAAATGTAAATTTTTTGCAGGCGATTTGACATTTTCTAATATTTGTAATCATTATAATTTTAAATTGTACGTCATTGAGAATCGTCACTATATTTTTGTAGTATCGTCAACGTCATTTGTCGCTTTTTCAACATCGAGAATAATTTGTTGATAATTTCTGCTCGTGAGATTGTCGAGACTTCAATGTCGTTTTTGAACAAATCAAAGTGATGAATTTTCTTCGTACGTTTTCTATTCATAATTCATCCACATCTATCATTTTGATTGATCGACGGTTTAAATCAATCAGTAGTAATTGAATTAAATTATTCTTTCACTCTCCCTCACTGATATTTTCTTTCTTGATAACAATTTTACCATTAGCATTAAGATGTGAAGAGGTCGTGTCTGGACGATGCGATAAATCTCGATTGTGCAATATTTTCCTATCGTCAACAAGCTGGATGTTGACCTACGATAACATTTTCTCGCGTGGTCAAAATTTTTATTAACTTAGTGCAATAAATAAATTCAAATCCTCACTACTTGGTTTTTTTCAGTCTGAACTGTGATCTCTGAAATAATGTCAAGAAAATTTGTCAATACACCAGTTTTTAAAATACATCAACAAAGTTTTGACAAAAAAGTTCTCGTCACATGAATATTCCTTCAATTTCTGGATGGAATAACCTTCATTTCGAGCAGGAAAAAAAACTGTTTTCAAGCTTTCTTATCACTCAATATTCAATAATAATGATATTTAATTGATTTCGACTTTTGACTATGATAATATTTATTGATAATAATTATAAAGAACTTTGTTTTGTCAGATAAGATCTTTTTTATAGAGACTTTATTAAATTCCTATTGATATATAAAAATATGTTTATTCGTTTTGTTATGATATTCACATAACACGATAAAATGCACACTTTTAAAGTACATAAAAGAAAATGTAGTGGCCACTTTTATCCTCGTAATAGGCACAAACGTCTCCGTATATGTGCTGATACGATGATCTGACTTCTGGATGTTGTGCCGTAAATACATGTTTTCTCAAGAGAGCTCGGGAGTAGGTGGCAAATGACAGATGTGTGGGTGCTTCTAAACTCACTCTTCTGGAGTACCCTGACCTTGTCCACAAAAGAAAAATGTCAACATTACAGTTAGAAAAAGAATTGCATCGATGATATTGAATAAAAGTTGAATATTTAAATCGAAGAAAATACAGTTGTAAATAAGTTGTTCATGACTCTTTTTTAAAAGTTCTCACATGGTGTATTATTTATTTCTTTATTTCGTCAATATGTAGAATTTATCGAATTTTCTGAATAATTTTGAATAAACCAGCTGATAATTTTCGAATGTTCAGTATTTTCTGAAAAATCAGAGGTCCAATAAATTATAGTAATGAAAATATAAAAATTCAAAAATAGTGCGAACGTTTTTATCGATAAGAAATAAAGAAGCGTTAGGAAATTCGTCGATTACATTGTAAATATTCATAATACAGTAATCAAAAAATAAACGTCATTAGTACGAAAAATGTCAGAATTTAAAAAAAAAACCACAAGATGTATCGTAACCGTATGTGTGGGTCGATACAGGTCACAGGTGTGAGAAACTCTCACTTCTCAATCTTTCCAACGCTGTTTCTTCGATAGATAGAGACACTTCGAGATTCATACAGCTGTTAGACAGGAAAGAGAATGTGGTGAACCACTCAATCGAACAGAAACACAGCACAAAGTGAGTCGATCGCAACGAAACAACACTTTCAGCTCACGTCGTGCGTTGTAATTCTATCATTAATATATTATTGTTTTTAAATTGTAATCAATTATTAACTGCATAATATTTATTATCGTTCAATTTCGTATGGTCAAGAAGAAATGGAAAAATACTACTTCATGAGTCTGTTTACATATGGATTCAGACATTAGAAATACATCATAATTATTCTGAACCACAATATTAAGTAAAACTAATTGATTTTGCTGATTTAAAAATCAATTTTTATTGTACTTTTCATCACTTTATCCATGATGGGACAAAAGAAAAAATGCTGGAAAAATGAATTCGAAGTGAAAATTAATCTTTCAATGTTCTTATTTTTTATAGTGAGTATTTTTAAATTCAAATAACGATATGAATCATTGTTAAAATAATTTACATTTAACGAGTTCATTAAAAACAATCTGATCAGTATTATTTCTATTTTGCGCATTTTTTATCCTTCGATTTTTTATAAACATTATATTGTGCATGCGTACAGTACGTCCGTGTGATGCATAAATAGTCACGAGGTCGAAGACACGTGTGGGCAGACAGCTTCTCGTTCACCGGTGTACGCTATACGTAATCGCATCGATATAATCTCTCCCTCGGGAGTTCATAAAAATTTGAACACTGCTCCATTCCACGATGAGATAACTCGCGAGAAAATCGCATATATTTGTCGCACATTAAATGAAAATTAGAATTTCACGATATCGGATTTTGCACTTTATTTTATATGTTCTGATGGATTTTTTAATTCAATAATTTCCTAATTCTTCGATTGATATTTCCATTTATTTATCAATTGTCAAAGTTTGTTTTATAAATTATTTAACAACAAGGGCAAGGTCCAAACGTCAGAGGAATAAAATGAACAAGGTCCACCTTTGAGACGAATATCCATCGTACTTCGTGGTATCCAGCCCACATTCTCAATCCGATAAGATATCAAAAGCATATCAATCGATTACCGAATCTTTGATTATTCTGCTCCTTTCGGCTTTGACGATCGTCAATGTGTAATAGACACGCAATCAATTCTCAGCATCCGGTATCCCAGGGAGAAATGTTTTTATCGTTTGCGATAGAAAAACTATAATTTGCTGTGTTAATATGAAGAGGATGAAAAAATAAACCGGAACGTACACCGTTTTGTTTTTGTTCGTGAAAATACTGTGCATAAATGACAAAGGGAGCGGAAAAATGTACGGTCTCCATGAGCCATTTTCAAATAGTTAATACACACGTTTGAATGCATACATATATCAAATTTTATAAACGAATTGTGATCTCTGATCCCGATCTTACACTTACCCACACAGTTCAAAACTGATTCACATTAGCGATTAACAGTTGTAACTGCTTTACGACACATATACGGGGTGTCCAAAGTTTATGTTTTTTTTTTTGTTTTTTTCCTTACAAACTTCTTTCATTATTTGTAAAAATCAACGTAACTAATTGCCTTTTCTCGATAAAGTAATTTTCTTCGTGATGATCTGAACTTACGAACAATTTCAAATTCCCTATTTCCCGAGAAATCTTTTATTATATTAATTGCAAAAAATATCCATTCATTTTTACTTATTAATTTTGAATTACAGCCACGTGAGTTGAAAATTAATCCTTCTTAAACAGAAGAAAATGAAAGTTTTGGATTTTTGACACAAGGCACAATAAAAATCAGAATATAAATGACAAAATTATTCTATTTGTGATAAAGACACCTTGTATAATACAGAGATTTAATGATCTTGTGTGTATGAAGCATGTAACACTCGAGATCCAAGGCTGGACTAGCGAGTAGTTAAGGGGTGCTTACCGCAACGGCAATAAATACGCAATTTATGTGTCGCGAGTTCCAACAACGTATGCGCTATTGCATCAGCGATACTTTCGAACATTTGCATAGAGCATTGTCGTGCACACGGACAAGAGCTCTAATAAAATGAAAATAAATCTTGAAGACAGTTTGTTCAGAATTGCTTTGGTTTTTTAATGAAGCAAAATTCGAAATTCTGTGAGTAACTCAACGTAAAAATTCTGAAATGCTATAAAAGTCGATATCCCATACGTACTGGTACCAAAAAAATGTCATTGACTCTTACTCTAATTTAAATCGCGTTAAATACACTAAATTCAATTTGTTCGGCATGTGGATTCAGCGACAATCAGAGTTAAGCAGCCTGAGATGAATCCAATACTTGGTTGGGTGACCGCTTAGTCCTACGTTGACTTCCGCCGAGTTTCGCCACTCTCAGGAGCAGAAAAGTCTCAGAGAAACAGGGAAGTGAAGAAAACAGTGAACTTAAATGAATGGAATGGGCTAAAAAAAAGTACCGAATGTTTAGGTACTTCTACGATGTTGAGAGCCCATCGATTTAAATCTTGTAAGAAGATTTTGAAGTTTAAAAGTTTTAGCACGTTTTGAAAATAATAGAAGTTGTTGACTAATAATTAATACTGAGACATCATGCGTGAAATGATTAGATAAAAAAATCTGATTAATTTTAAGCACAGATACTACGTAACATCTCACGAGGATATCAATAACGTTTAATACGAATGATGGAAGTTTTTTTCAAATCTATTCTGTATCGAAGATTTAATCACAGATATGAATGACATTTAATTTGGGAAAAGCTGCCAAACAAAGTTACGTCTTTACGAATTTCGATGAAATTCCGAAGCTAAACATAACTTTATTTTTTCGAAGCCTTTATTGCAACAATTTTATCATTACACCAAATTCGAACGCAATATCATAGAGAAAAACTATTTATTTAATTACAAATGCTGCATGCTGTCCAAGCATTTCGCGTTTCTCGTCGCGGGCGAAACTATTAAAGAGACTGAGAGATTGTCCGTTGTGACAAGAAGACGATTTGATTAGTGAGTTTCGTGTTTGTAAGTTATCGTTGTAAACTGAAGATCGAGCAAAGAGGAAAAGAAAGGGAAAGATAGGAGAAGAAAAAATGAAAAAAAAAGAGAGGAAGAGAGAAAGCTCACGATGTTCGCGAGACCCCGGAGCGTTAGATAACGACAGGAAATCGTTTCGTTGCATAATATCGACGACGATGGTTACGCAATCGATATCTTGTCTTGTAGAGTTATACCGCGAGACGTGCGGCTTATGGGTATGAGTCAATGTATATAGTAACGCTATAATACTCTGTATGTTTATTGTACATGGGTAGCGAGAAACATTGAAATTTCTTATAATGGATTTCCTTAAGGTGATCTATCAGTCGTTCGGTTGGTAAGAATCCTATTGAACGTTTTTTTTTCTGGAGGTTTGAGGTTTCGAGAGACAAAAAGTTACGCGTTGTTTTCTTTTCTAGAGAGAAAAAGTTGTAACTTTTTTTTTTCTCAAAACATTAAGCGTGCCCGAAAAAAATGTGTATCTGCTTTTTCACAATTACTTGCGCACTCACGCGACTGATTGTGAGTCTCAAAGTCGTGGCACAAATGTGGACAAACAATAGTGAGTTGCAAAACTGTCAAAAGAAAAGTCCTCATTCACTTTTCTCTGCATTTACTAATTAATCGACTCATTAACGGTTGATGGGGGAAAACATTGATAAAAACTTGGGATCTTCGAGATTTCATGAATTCTCAACATCGCGTTGAATATAAAATGAAAAAAAAGAGTTTTTATTAAAATGTCATGTTCCATTAGACGTTTCCCTGTTTCTTTCTCTCTCTCTCTCTCTCTCTCTCTCTCTCTCTCTCTCCCTCTCGCTTTTAACTTTTCGTCCATCCATACCTGAGAATTGTTAAAATTGCTATAATTACCAGCTTCTCGATCTTCCGTCTAAAGATGACGGACGGCGGCATTCTGCGCTAAGAAATTCAATTACACAAGCCAGCGAGGGCCTCGATCATTAGACAATTCATCGTCGATACTTCGCGTCATCATAATGGAAAGTTACTTCCTCAGCGAGTAGTCAATCTATGAAGTAAGAGACTGGAAAGGAGACGAAAACTAAAAGGTCATGCGGAAGTTTTGTGGAAAGAGTTGATGTCAACACGGAATCTCATACTAATAAAATAAAGAATGATTTCAAATTTACATAACTTTAATATTCACCAACGAATGAAACATTTTTTCAGGAAAATATTTTTTTCACAAAAACCTAAAGGATTTTTTGCCCTAATCTCGAATTAAAACCTCTACAATAGTTATTAATGAACGGAGGGAAAATCGTAATGGATAAATATACGGAACGACGATTTAAATAAATCAACCGAAATACCTGGTCAAAGTAAATACTCAAGCATGACAGTTTGGGCTTCGTATAATCGTAGATTTAATACAACCGTCGTCTTTCACGAAATCGTATATAATTCAAGGTGCGTAAGATGGACTCGAAGCACGTTATATACAACTTGCAATTTGTATACGTAAGTGCGTAACGTAATACTATATAGTCACTACAACTTTATGAGTGTGTGTTCGTGTACATAGTAAAACTACAAGGTGCCCATAAAAAAAAAGTGGGAATTTGGACCCCCGTATTGTTATTGTCCATTTTATTGTCCATAGAAAACTAATAATCTTGGAAAGTGACGTAATTGGATTGAGGTTTGACACGGACTTTTTTGAATTGGAGTATGAGCCATTTTCTTAGAAAATGGCTTTTGTAAAAATGTGGCAAAAATGACAATTGGAAATTCGCTTGAAGGTTCCATCGAATACACTTCGGACTTTGTTTACATGAATTCTAACGATCCTTTTGTTTCTTTTTCTTCTATTAATTATTGCAGAGGCCTACAAAATATTGAAAGATACCAAATTATCAACAGAGGTCCAAATTACCACGCTTTTCTGTTCATCCTTATATATATAACTTGTAAATACAAACGATGCGGAATCCGGACGAGGAGGATCGACACAACGGAACGAAGAGAATGGGTATTAGGAAAAGACAAACCCTGTAGAATTCTACGATGAGACGAGAGGCAACAACGAGGCAGCGGAACTGAGGTTCGCGGAGCTTCCTTTCCTTCGGACATGCCTGGCTGACTTCTCGTCCTCTCCCACAGCTCTCTTGACGATGTTTCTATATATTCTCCGATCTACAAGTCCCGAGTAATGTGCACATTTTATATAGGCCCGTTGATGCATTGGCTTATAGTCGGTGATGAAAATCTAAACCCATACAAACAAAGGGACTACGAGAAACAGAGAAACGTTAAGACGTCACTCAGTTTATTTTTAAGGGATGAAGAGAAAATTGTCCGCTTCGAGGATGAGTGTCATTTGGGATGTTTGACGAAATCAGGCTCGGAAATTCGATCACTTTTCTGATCGTATGGATCACTGGCTTCGATAAAGGAATTTGGAATAATTCGCCAAAACATTTTGTTATTCAAGACAAAAAAAAGTTATTTCGAGAACAAAACAACAAAAATAACTTTTTTCATTTTTTTATGCAAATCTATTTACATTTCTTTAAACTTTTAACGACCGAAATCAAAAGTTTAACTCACGACTGACCTCTTTTCTAATTTTAATTCAAAATTTGACTTTGTTTTGAATCGCTGGCATTTAAAATCTATCGAAATGATTCTCACAATGAAGAAGCATCGTCTCGTGGCGAACGGCTGCGCGCTCCGGCGAGCATGATACTTCTGTCACGGTTCTTGGATCAGAGCGAGAGTAACTCAGGCTCATACACTCTCTCGTAAATACTCGATACGCTCAACGGGCTACCTCGATTTTCCGTGTTCTCTACAATGGGCTTTCGTCACATTGCACTCCTCATTATTAGTAAAACATCGAGAAAAAAAAAACAGCAATTACCAACCCCTAAGAAGGACGATGATAAAAATTTCCACCAATTTTTTTAATCAGCGTTACGTGACTCAAAAATGATTCCAAACAAGAAGTCAAGAGCATCCTTCGATATCCTCGAATAAAGTCTAGAATCATTAACACGAAAAATATTTTGGTGCAATAAAATTGAATGGCGGATTTACAAGCCGTTTTTTCCCAATCGACCGAATGAAACATTTTACGTGTTTCGTAATTAATTCCATCTGAATAACGTGATATGAGTCGACGAACAGTTTTTCGTGGTAAAAATAACCGCATCAATTCTGTTTTCAACGGCTTTCGTGACAATTGCATAAATTGATGTGGAATACAAGGATAAGAATCGTAGATTTGTGACGTTTGATCTGAACTATGACAATTATCCAGACATTTGATTCGCTGTCTACGAAATGGAAAAAAATGCCCAATCCTAATTCAAATGTTTTTCAATAACTGCTACGTCGGAGCGTCGATATTTTGTTTTCCTTATAGTGACTCATCACGCGACCAATATTTGCATAATAGACTAATATTCGTTTCTTGAAACTCCAGACGGAAACTCATCATCTCAAAATATGCCTATTATATGACGTGGTTTTATTATTAAAAGGAAAAAACACTGGACCAAACAATTCATTCGTAACATATGAGTGTACATACAATTACTTTTTTGAACGTTAACAACAACAAATACAACAGTTTCTACGGAATTCGTAGATAAAACAAACGACCATATCGAACATCGAATGAGATTCGACTTTTAAAAGTTCATCATCGCTTGTCATGTCGTCAAGAAATTCTAAACGAATTCACCATGTCAATTTTTTAAATCATCGTCGTTCTTTTAATGGCCAAAAATATTGCATAAACAAAATCTGTTGTTTCAAAGTTATCGTAGGAGAAAAAAATAAATTGACGTGGTGAATCTGTTGAAAGTTCCTTGAGGAAAACAATAAACGGTTGTACAAAAAATAGCTCAAAAATGACGAATTAAACTTGCAAAAGTGTGGACGGAAAGGTGACATCATGGAAATTTTCATTTATCAGTTAGTAATTCCACAAATCTGTCATTAAAATTTCTCTCGGTTTATAACACTGTCACTTTATTGAATTTTGATTGTGAAAATTGATCACTTATTTGACTAGTGTGAAGCGAACCACTTTACCTTAATCGATGAAAATTTTTCATCGACCTCGAAAAATCGCTTCGGTTGATCGTGTTCGTGGAAGGTTTCATGCAATCGGCTTGTTTGTATGTAATCCGGGTCGATTTTCAGGCACCTTTTACGGCAGTGCGCGAGTACGGCAGTCTCCGATTGCGTAAGTCACTTCTCCGCGACTCCTCGATCGAGTTTCTTTCTTCTCGTACACGACGAACGAAACCGATCGACTCTCTGTTATACCATAAGAGAGGTTAGCGAGTGCTCCAACGATGTTTATTGTAGCTTTCGATTACGCGAAAGTTTGTTTCGTGCACATATATACATTGAAATATCTGTATATACATACAAATATGTATGGTGGAGAAAGAAAATCGATCGCAGACCAATCGATTGCCTCGCGTACTTCTATTTCGTGCTCGCGATGTTACTCCCTCGAGTTTGAGTTTCCTCGTCGTATTTTTTACACACGAGCATCGAAATAATTCGCTGTCTCACTCTCATTTCCATCATAAATTCTATTCCTTTCGTAACTCCCAGTATTTTTTATGCAATTTCAACGCTTTTCGACTCCCACGTCATTTACGTGGATATTTATGTCGATTCTAATGTAAATTTTGACACACATACACACACCTTTATCGACAAGTATATGCTTCAGGTATTCAGGTTTCGCGGAAGGCTATACTTCCTGGACGCATAAGCATGGGCCCATACAAACATTCATAAACTAGACTGGATCTAGGAAAAAAATATCAAAGCCAATTATTGGTCACCGTGGCAGACAAAATTCGAACATTTTTGCCTTCGTTAGGATAATTGAGTAGAAAATTGTTGAAGAAAAAGACTGCAATCATTGTTTGTAGACAAGAAAAACAGTAAAACGTCAGACAAAATACTCATAAAGTCCAGAATAACTCTGACAAAAATGTGGGTTGATTTTTAACGCGGGAAAAGAAGTTTCGAATCATCTACTAAGTAACATTTTTCCAAATTTTATCATAAATATATTTTTTTCAACATGCCATGAGTCCCAATTTCCACTGTTTCCACAAAATCTTAAAAAAAAATTCCATACGAAGAATCATTTATATCAAGCTCCTAGAGTTATTTTATATTTGAATTTTTTTTTAAATGGGAACCTGCGGAGCATCGGAACATCTCCATAAAGTGTCGTATGAATTAGACGACATTGAAAGTTATAATTTTTTGCTAAAAGGTTGATAATTTGACTTGATATTTGTCCAATAAAATGACATGTATTTCCACTTTATCATTCTAAAAGATCTGTTATTAATAAAATATAAGAGGTGGCATATTCAACCATTTCTCAGCTAGTTTTCCGGTAAGAAATATTTGATCAGCTTGCCATTCCGACATCGCAAATTATGTAAATAGACATGACCGATTAATCAGCTTTGGAACGTTAGTGAGAAACGTATTAAATTGTTGTAATCATTCGAACGAAATATGGTTTGAAAAGTTTTGAAGATAATGCTCAATGTAAAGATATTATTTGTGTATATTGAGATATACTTCAGTGTAAGTTACGTATGAGAACATAAGAGCAAAAGTATATGAAATAGTCTGAAGCTTATAGGACATGCATAAAACCCGTGGACTTCCGGCGAAAGCGAAGATCCGTCCCACGATCGCGACCTGCTCGAACTCTCGTATTTATATGTGCGCAATATATGGGTAATGAAACAGCACGTAGGGCTTCAACACCGATAAATGGCTCGATTTATCGATCTCGAACATTTTCTCGAGAGCTCGTGCTCCTTTTTTCCTCTTTATATTATCGTGGAGAATCCTTTATAAAGAGAAATGTGGATCGCGTCAAGTTAAACCCTAAGATATATACACATGTTTATGTGATTTTGTTTTAGATCGTTGCAAGATTCACGTTCGAAGATTTTCACATGAGAAATTTATTTCCGCATGCCTTGGCACATATCTTTACCGAGAAAGTTTTAAATATATATAACTCGGCCCCATTCAAAGATTCAGAATAAAATCGTCTAGTGACAATCCTATATTTCTGGCAGTGGAAAAATAAACGATTTGAACGTCACTCTGACAAAAATAATTCTTTCACACTCAAGACGTCGATAGTTATCCTTTTACCACAAATTTAAGATAGAGATTGTTTTTTTGACATCGTTTTTTAATTTTTTTATTTATGGAACTTACCACGCGAACCAAACCGGTTACATATCGATGTATACATTTTTTTGTCTCTCGTCGATTTCCGCTTCGAAAGTTACGTTTAATTAATTGTGCTCGCGTTTACTTCCTGGCACACCGATCGATCAATGATGTAACAATATAGTCTACGAAAATGAATCACGTTGCGA
Organism: Campoletis sonorensis; assembly: GCA_013761285.1. Lineage (NCBI taxonomy): Eukaryota > Metazoa > Arthropoda > Insecta > Hymenoptera > Ichneumonidae > Campoletis > Campoletis sonorensis. The sequence continues at coordinate 2,695,656 of JACEOJ010000079.1, read as the reverse complement.
CAGTCGCAGATTGAAGACAATGAGATGTTGTTCGTGATAATGGAACGAAGGAATCACTAAGAATGTTATTGATTTATGAAACGTTTCGTCGGATTATAAAAATTCTTCCATATATCGGGGAAAATAATTAAATTACGAATTTCGGAAAATCACTAATAGTAAATGGCGAATTTTTAGAAAGCCAGTCAAACATCCATTTTTATGCTCAACATTTTTGACTTATGTTTTGCAGGCTTTTTGGCCATTCTGTATAATTATTCAAGCAGGTGATTTCTTATCGTTTAATTAATTAATCTCTGTACCTTGATACGTTCCTAACATTTTATATTAGGAGCTATTAGATTTTTCCTTGTTTATTGAACGTTTGGAATAATTCTTTATTTTTTATTTCGGTTTGCAAAAAATGTAAGTCCGCATGTGATCCGTGAGAATGTATGACCATGATCACGTATATTTCGCGTGGCACGTACGTTTTTCAATTGATCCTTTAATCGATATGATCTTAACACAAGGTCGTCGCGTTGAATTATCTCTGGCTCTTTAAAGTCTATCAAAAAGACTGCGTCGCGTCTCGTGATCTTAAGGAATTAACATAATTGTTTTTGACGACACAGATTTCGCAAATATTATTTTTTTTCACGAAATGTTATCGTATTTTTAATGCGCGACTGCGGTCCATTACTTTTGAGGTTCAATAATATTTGTTAACATGTAGTTTTTACTTTTTGCTATTTTTTATCCTTTTGTGCACTTGTTTCGAGATTAATGGATTTTGTTATTTATCTGTGCGTTTTTTTTTTAGAAACTGTTTGACATGCAAAACGAAACACGTTTTGGACGTCAAAATCACATAATAAAGTGGGTTTTGGCAACAACAAAAGCTTTTTTTCTGTGTTTAGAAACGACAATGATTTATGGATCTGTTTTAACAATCTCGGAATCGATTGAGGATGAAAAACAAATAGAAAACTTGATTTATTTGAAGATAACATGGTTTTCTTAACGACAATGATTTTCAAAATTCCTAGTCTGATGAATAAATAGGGTTCGATCGGTTCATCAAAAGTCCGATAAAACTTTCAAGTCCGAATTTTCATTTCTGTAAACGTGAATTTCAAGTTCGTTAACTTCCGATTCCGGGTTATTACGCAAAAGCGTCGTTGCCGTTGCCGAATGATAAAAATTGTGTGTTTGCGTGTTTCTGAGTGCTTGAAAACAGAAATGATCTAATGTTCTCGTACATTTTATTACAAGCACAATCTCAAGACCAACGGCTGGCTCTGAAAACGAGGCATGACGTCATCGGGTACCACAGGGAGAGGCTATGCATCCTCGAGTCTTGTCACTTCCTTCCTGGCTTGCATGAATAAGTAACTAGTACAGTAGTTGGCAAAGCATCCAGGGATTGGCAGTCCATGAATTCCGATTATTGTCTCGAAAGAATAAAAAAAAGGCAAAAAGATGTAGAAAAAAAAGGCGAGAAAAAAGAACTTGGGATTCAATTTTTGACTAGAAACAAATTCCCACAAAATACGAAAATCAGCATCAAAAAAATATTAATTCCACTGGTTTTACGAAAATAATTAATTTACGTCAATAAATAGAAATACATTTAATTAAAAATAAACATGAATTGAATTCAAAACACTGAGGAGTAAAAGTATATGACAGATATTTTTCTGTTTACTGCAGTCACTATTCTTCTGTACTATTTGGTCGACATTTCCTCCAAGAAAACTCGTCACTGACGCAGTTTCATCCAGAGTAGCATGACTAATGCTCAACATACCGATACGCGTAGACCAACGCTCTGAATGTTCTTCCCAGTGCGTGCCACTGTCCGTCTTACTCTTTCTTTCAGAATTTTTTTCTACCAGGCTTTGTGCTATTACTCACTAACCGGGTCTGTTTTATGCAGAATTGCTATTCAATGCTCGACAGCAATTTCTATCCATATTTCTGTCTCTCTTTCTGTCTCTCTCTCTCTCTCTCTCTCTTTCTCTCTATCTCCCTCTCTTTCTCTCTCCTTCTGTATCGATGAAAACTTAACTTAACGTCAAACCTCGCATTCTCGACTGTCCGCACATCCTCACTACTGCCAGATTCCTTATGTTACTCATGTATCCATTGTCAGACGTATTTTCCATGAATAGCTCTGTAATCCTTGAAACTCATGAGGAAATTCAATAGAAAATATAGAAATAATTATATGTCTGATAATAAAAATAACGATTTGCAAAAAAAAAAAAAATAAGTTGTCACTTCACTGAATGAATTTTTATAGAGACGATAGCTCTTCAGTTGAAATTGTAATTGAACAAATTCAATCTGCTCAAGAACAGAATATAAAAATGATTAATTCATCCACTTTCCATTCGGGTGTCCATCTTCCAACCTTCTAACAATGTCCGCACTTCTCCTGCCACTAATCATCATTTTGTTCGTATCCTTAGTCTCTTATTTCACAAATATCCAGTCGACGAACTTTTGACCCTTTGCCTAAGAACATTTTTATCTTAAGTGTGTGCTACGAAAAAACCTGGACTTGCGTATATATAAGATAAGAAGAAACATTTAGGTATTGTGGTCGGTAAAAGTTTTTTGCGATAGGGGAAATCCGACGTAGACGTTCCTCGCGTGTTTCCCTTGCCATTGTTCCACAGAACGTGTCGTCGATACAATCCGGATGATGGTGTACAAGGTGTTCCAAGAGTTACGTTTGAATTTGGACAAATGTACAGAGATTCAGAAGAGAAAAGTCTTCAGTGGTTTTTTTCGCTGACGATTGATTGTGAAAATATTGAACAATTGGAAATCATTTATCTGGTCGGTTGGATGGACGTGGGTGTGGCAAGAAAAGAGCGATAAGGCTCTCAGCTGTTGGGTCTATCAGAACCGAAGATGGACTTCCCCCACTCCGAGCTTTTGTTTCATGAATCATTGGATCGGCTGTGACGTTAATAAATAATTATCTGATTAACGAGTAGTATATTAAAGGAAAAAATGTCTCATTCCCTCTCAAATGTCGTCATTCATTCAGGGCATGAAATTTTTATGCAAAATTTGGGACACTCCTTATACAGGATTTGTTCAGTTGATATCGATCAATGACCAAATAGATAAGAGTGCCGCAAACGCTCTTCAGGAATTCTGAAAATCCTTAAACGATGTCTTGAGGCTCGATAAAGATGGCAATGAATAAATAAAAAAAAAAGGTATACACAATTCTTCGTGTGGCATTGAGAATTGAATGATGTTAAGCAAGGGATATTCATTGGAGAATTTCGTATGGACCGTAAGATAGGAATTCATTGGTGGCGCGATTTTAACCGGATCGCCGATGTCAGCATCGCTAAATGAAATTCCGAGCGCAAGATTCACGGAAAGCTGCGACGAGAGTGCTTCGCCCGCAGGATTATTCGGCCCACTTTCCTCAGCCTCCTTTATTCTGGCTTAGGATTCGTCGCTCAAATTCTTACCTCCTTTGATCGTTATATATATGAATATATACGATGAAAATCACTAAGCTTCATTCATTGTGATTCCGCAGAGAAATTCCGCGCGGTCTTTTCACGTCGACACTTAGATCTCAATCGCGGCAAAGATGTATTAGAGTTAAATTTCTATTCAGTTTTTATCGATCCGCACAATGAGATACGATCGGTCAATGAATATTCTTAGATGCTGCGGACCTTTGAAAGTGCCTGATGAATTGCCGAGTCATGCCTCGTAAATGAGCCTGTCAATTATTTGTATCGGTTCATCATTTTGCCACCATTTTGACTGAAATATAAAAAAACAAATACAATATGCGGAACAACAATAACATTTTTTGCCAACTTTATGAGACGAGAAGATCGCACAAAATAAGATCCTTTGAATAATTTTTGTAATGAATTGTTTGGAGAATAGAAAACAATTCTTTTCATCACATTTCGACTGACCGGAGCAGTGTGAAGCAATAGACTGCTACATTTTTATTTCCATCTGGAAGTTCAAGCTTCAATCATTCAAACCGTTAAACCTAATCGTTTAAAGATTTTCTGAAAAAGTGTCTCCTCGAATAGGCGAAATTCCCACAACCCGGTGACCTGGAGAATTTGAAAAGGTCGACCTTTCGTATATTCGTGTCGATGGTTGATGAGGTAGTTGGTGTAGGAAGGTTTAGTATTGAGTGAAGAAAAAACGACGTTTTCATCTGGTTGGTTGTGTCGCGAAGGAAGTTAGCTTGAAAGAAATTCTGGCTTAGACGTGTGTAGATTCTCACACTTGTTGCGCGATGCACCATCAAAAATCTATGGACCCCACATCCCAACAGAAAACTCTCCTCCCCCCAAGAAAACGTCTTTCATCAGGCCTAGCTTTTCTAGCGCGGTCCACGTTTCATGCAAGGTCTCTCTCTCTTTCTCTCTCTCCCTCTCTCTTTCCGCCTAATTTTTTTCCTCCGGGTGTTGATGCACAGATCGTCCGTTCTTGGCATGCTCGTCTCCCCCACGACGGAATGTTTTTTTAACATTTTTTTTTATCGTTGCAAGTAGCTGTTGGGTCTCGCCCACAGATTCTTCGACAAGTGGAGACTGCACAGCAGCCCTCATATAGCATTTTTTTCCTCTCCCTTTCTCCGCTGCTCTCCCTTTCTTCCGTTAAGTTTCCTGGGGCCCCGCATCTAAGTACGAGCGATCCAAGGGTCTTGGAGGGATCCACTTCTCGGGATCGACGCTGCATGAAGAGCTTTTTTTCTTCTCTCTCTTTCTCTCTCAGAGCATCATTCAAAAGATCCTAAAGTGCCGAACGATCAAGGGCCAAGAGGATGCACCTGCGTCTATGGATTTCAAGCGACCACAAAGCAGGGACAAGCCAATGCATTCTAATGGCTTTTCCGAAGCAGATAAAATACGGAGGAGTTTAAGAAAAATCATAAAAACTTCTTAATTTCCATAATTACGAGGGCTAATGAAAAGCAATTGCAACCCATTTGTATCAGTCTCGTTGATGATTCTACAAATACTTATAAACCACATTTAACAGTTGCCCACGACAAATGGTTGCAATAAAGAAATGTCATGAGACACCTGTCATCCAGAGCCACATGAAAAATGTGCGAGAGAGAAAGAGAGAGAAAGATACAAATTTCTATTCAAGTGTTCGTGATGTTGCTCAATATCTTCGTGTGAACTTATGAACGTGATGATAGAGTGTGAAAAAATCGGTAGGATTGAACTCTGTGAGGCAAAGTTTGCTTCGCGACGGTGCGAGATCGTACGTGCATCGTTAAACAACGTACAAACTAACCTTAAGAGATGTGGAAGATGTACATAAAGATAGAGAAATCACGATGTCTATGTGTATAGCAGGAGTTGATATAGAAAGGTAGAGCCCTCTGCCCCTCGTTGCACATGGTCTTTGGTCTTTTAGGTTATGTGTGTACACAGCACGAAAGACCCGGTGTGCAATATGCCAATGCGCGTTACCCAAGCCAGCAAACTGGCAAGAGAAAGAGGATCTTTCGGTCCAGAGTATGAGAAGAGGTGAAAAAAAAGCGACGAGGGGGAGGGAGAGAGACGGAGAATTATATAGAAGCAATAGATCGAATGGCAAAGAGAAAGAAGGATGAAAAGAGTACGAGTAGGAAAAAGAGAAGTGCCAGTAGCTTTGAGCAAGAAAAGGGCGAGCTAGGATCGCGAACCTCCTTTCTCTCTGTCTTTCTCTATCTATGTATGAAGTCTTTCAAATATTGCGACATAGTGTAGCTGAAGCGATTGCAGGCGTGCAAAAGCACATTAAAGCAAAGTGTTCTATAGATAAAATATTTGTAATAGCGTAGAAAGTATCATAAGGGCGTAAAAAGCGATAGATTCAGGCTTCGACCGAATTGGGTTGCGCCATTTTATTTCTTTAACACTCTTGCGTATGTACGTTTATATATATAACGAATTATGGAGAGAGTGCAGCGTGGAGCTCACCGGTACAACGGTGAGGTGAAGAGCTCGCCGTTACGCCATCGCCCGATGAGACGAGAGCTGTTGGTACATTCATAGACATATATACAGTAATATCAATATCGTGAAGTCATGCTTCGCTCGTACTGCGGTATCTCCACTCACTCGCCTATATGCCGGATGCCATTTCTTTTTTGTTTGTGTACACCGTTTATGCAGCATCAGCTTCTTCTGAAGATCCTGGACCGGGTGTTACGCCGTCGTTTAAGAATGTCGTCCATGGAAACACAGTCCAGTGCAGTTGCCAACAAGATTTTCCTATCACGTGTTATCCGTTCAGATATAATTTGATAAGATGAGAAAATAATGAATTCTTTCTTCTAGTTGAAAGAACTTTACATTCCACCCACCATTGGTGGTCATCATTTTTCTTACGAATATCTGCCAAAGGATGGACCCAAGGATTTGAAGGAAAAGATTTGAAAGAAAAAGAATTTTCTGTTCAGTATTTGACGGTTCATAAACCTGGTTGATGTAGGTCCTGGATCTCGAAATTATAATTGTACAGAGCCCCATTGTTTGTAGATATATTTTGACAAAGATTCATCAAGATTTTTAATGCGAGACAAAGGTGCACTATGACAAATGTGCATATGCATCGTGTAGGATGCGTTTACCTGAATAAATATATATCTATGTATGGATGTGTATACATTATGTTACACATGAAGTATAATGTAGTTGGTGTCTTGTACATCCGGGATACGATAATCCTCGCGAATGCCTCCCTTATTATGCACTTTTCTCGACTCACTTTTTTCCTTTCTTTCTCTCTCTCTCTCTTTCTCTCTCTCTATCTCTCCTCGTGATTTTCTTTTCTTCTCATTCTCATTTATTCATCAATTATTTATAGATATACATCTGATATGGCTTCTTGCATACTTGGCTACTTCAACCTCCGCGACTCTATGCATTTATAGCCTTTCTTAACTGCATAGATAGGAGGGAGTTCGTGGATGAATATGCAGAAATATGTTCGGATAAGAACGTGGGAATATCGATGTGTGAGGATAGAAAGATTGATGAGGGAAAACTACAAGAAAAAACAAAGGAAAGGAATCAGGGAATAGAGCAGAGAAGGGCGAACTATGTGGAATTGAACGCGAGAGAATATAAACGTGCACCTGTTGACCCGTGTCTTCGCAACTTAGAGACAAGCTTTCCAGAAGCTGTTATGTATACATGTACATATGCAATTACTGTTTAATGCGCCACAGAATACATAGATTTGTATATTTCTTCACTACTTCGAGATACAGACCTTTCAAGATTCTTTCCTTTTCTTGATAAATGTGTATGTTTTCACTGAATAGAGAATTCATACTTTTCATTATTTCCCGATAATATGTGACTTTCTGTAACTGTGCCCAAAGCTATGCCCTGGTTTTTTCCCAAGATACAAAAAATAGTACAAAATCTAATAGCCAAAAAGATTACCATTTTTTGTCGTTATTCCTAATGACATTCTTTTGAGTTTTTACGACAGCTCCACTTTCCACCACGTCACGAGAGCGTTGCTCATAGCATAAGTGCGGTCACCCAACCAAGTAATGGCACGAGACCAAAAAATGAGGAAAACTTGAGCTCTGAACACTTGGAAAATTGTATTCGTCCGATTAATAATCGAATATCCAAAGAACGCGTTTGGTTTTTTTTCATCAAAAGTGATTTTGACACTGTTGATGAATCTTTCAAGTCTTTGATCGATTTAGACAATTTTTTCTGTACAAAGGTTCTCGCTTTTTTGTGACTACCTAATGAAATTCGTATCGAACTGCTATATAATCTAAATCGTGATATAATTCACAGGCTACCTCATTCCCTGAAAGAATTGTTGAAATCGGTCAATGGTTCTTGAGTCACAAACCCACAGAGAAACGTTTGTCCACTGACACAGACGCCGTTACACTATATAGAACGAATCTCCGTACTTTCTATCAGGGCCAACAAAACGGTTAAAAGGAAACGGATGGAATAAGGAAGTAAAATGCTCAAGTGCAGGTGTCACCTGTGCGTTACATGGGCAGACAGGTTAAGGATACCTCGATTCCGGTAGAGTTCCTGAAGAATCCATGTTATATTAAGGAGGACACCGTTGTAAACCGGAACTTTGAGACGGTTGTAGTTCCGAGGAGGATGAAGCAAGGCTTGAAAAAAAAGGGTGCATCAATAGACAGCAGGTGTTTTATACAGAAAAATATATAGATTTACATCCGTGAATAAACAGCGGTGGGTGCGCGGTCGGTGTGTGTCTCCGGCGATCACAAAGTTACGCAGCCTCGAGTGAGTGAGGTCGGTACTTGGTTGGGTGACCGCTTAGCCATGCATCGGCTCGCGTATCAATCGAAGCTAAAAAGAAGGAAGGCAAAAAAAAGAATTAAAAATGAAGAATAAAATCAAATGACGTTGAACTTTAAATTGAGGAGAAAAATCAACAAAAAAAATAATTGGCACTTATAGAAAAATTCAGAAACTTGCAGAAGATTGAAGGAAATTATGGAAAGAGAAACTGAAGGTTCATGAACAGGAAGAGTATATAAAGAGGATAAAAGAATCAGTGTAAGGAAGAAAAAGAATGAGAGTAAAGAGGAGGAAAAGAAGAGAAGAAGAGAAAGAGAGAGAGAGAGAGGGAGAAAGAAGAGTGCAAAGGACCGTTGTATAGAGCAAGGCAATCTGGTCTCTGGTTTCTCTTTTTCATCCGGACACGGTCCAGCGGAAGATTCTCTTCCAATGTAACGGGGAAGTGCTCGTGTTTCTACTTCTCTTTCTACATTCAATGTTTTTATTTATTTTTTCTTCTCCATCTCGCTCTTTTTCTCTCTCCTTTTTATGGCGATTTCTTTAAACAAATATTATTTCTTTATTATTGTTTTTATTGTGATAATTATTATATCCATTGTTTTAGAATATTGCGAAAGTTTTGTTATTCATATTCTTGTTGTTACTTTTATTTCGAGTGTCTAATCTATTTTCGGTTTTCACTCCCAGAAAAAGTTTTGTTTCCTTCAAATCTTTCTTCAAAAAGTTGCTTAATATTCGTTTTAATCAATTCGTCATATTCTCATAAATTTGGTGAATAATAATTTTGTTTTTAACCGATTATAATGAACAGTTTTTTTATAAATAAAATCAGAAACTTACACGTTAGTTAGTTTTGAAGGATTTCCCGAAATTACAATTTATAAATCAATTTTCCAACAACTTTGTTTTAATATTCGATAAACTTTTGTTTATTTTACGATTTCAAGTTTACAATTAGTCGCTTCTAGAATTTGAGTCAACAAATGATATTCAATATTCCACGTCCCAAAACTCACAACTATTTTAATGATTTAATCAATTATCTTTTTTATTATCCACGTTAGTGTATTTTTTGATTTTGTAAAAACTTCAGTTCTTTTTTAAATAATTCTGAAATAACAGGTTTGACCGATTCGGTGTCTCGTAATTCGGAGGAGACGAGGCGGCAGCGCGTGTTCTGCGGTCTCCCGCGAGATTTCTAATTGGCAAACGCAATTTCCTTCCTTCGTTTCGCGTCGTGGGCTCCTCGGTCTGTACGGATTCACGCGCGAATCGCGTCTATATTACTTTTATTCTCTACTTTTCTTTACATTTACATTTATATATATGTATGTTTAACATTATTTCATTGCTTATAACACACTGTAAAATTTTCCCTGCGAATTTATACACGAATACTAAAGCCACGTGAGTTGCGAAGTCTGCGTCTTTTCAGAACGAACGTTCTTCCCACTCGATTCGAGCGAATCCAACAAGGAATATTTCTGTCGCAATTATACGCAGATGTAAAGTTAAGGGAAGTAATTAATATATCGAGAAGTTCGAGAAAACGAGACATCGCGATTTTTCGTGAAAATTTTCGCACCAGGAGTATTAAGGCAAATAAATTTCACAAGCAATCGTAGTTATGAACGCCAACTAATTAGCGGTGCTTGAGAGGAAACGAATTAATTAACGTTAATACATAGAATTAAATGGAAATATCAAACATTAATAATTTACTGGAGAAAGAAAGAATAAAAATTCTCGCACTTTTGACCAAATGATTAAAAAACGAAAACAAATAAAAGAGAAGCCGTGGTTGAAGAATATCTAAACTGTCTATATTATAGAACAATGATTGCGAGGTGAAAGAATAAAGACATTACAAATTGTTTGAGAGCGGGAGCTATCGCGAGCGTGCTCGCTAAGGAAGCAATTACCTTTGAAAACATCGGAAATTCTTGCGTTTATCGATACGATCTATGGACCAAACAACGTCTGCCCGTGAGTTGGTGCTAATTTGGACCTCCGTCTCAGCAAAACGATATTTTTCGTTCCGATAAGTTCAACTTGAATTCGTACTTCGGTATCTCATGTTTTTCGTAAATGAAATTTGTCTGAGCCCAAATTTTAGAAAATGATGAAGACCCTCCGACCGTTAGTTTTATTAGAAAAAGCGAGAAAAAGTTCATTAATCGATGAAATATTGAATAATTTATAATTATACTTACAGTAGTATTCAAGTTTTTACATACGCAACATTGTTGATTTTCGAACCAATTGAAAAACGAAAGATGCCTGAGATCAAGATCAAAGTAAAATCAAACTGTGCGAAGTTTGAAATGAGACAGCGGTCCAAATTCACACCAACCTTCTTGATCCATAAAATCTGCACGTTCTAAGAGGAAGAAGTTGAGAAAGGAAGGAAGAAATTAATCGTTTCTAAAAGAAAAGAAGAAAAAAAAGAACACGAAAAAAATCACAGCGCGGCGTGTGCTATTGCAATTTAGAGCTCGTGCTGACCATCTCCGGTGTACACGAGCCTTCGGGATTTTACGATCTTGCTGAGAAGCGGCCGAGGGTTGCTTCGAACGCAACACGAGCACAAAATAGTATATCGTTCAGTCTGTATACGTATATCCATAGACAATATGCACGTTTAAAAACAGGTAGACGTTTGTGTAAAAACGAAGGACAGGAAGCTGTTGATCATGGTAAAAAAAAAAAGTTAATTTGAAAAATCAAGTAAACTATCAAAAGTTAGACAGTTAAACTTTGTTGAAACAACAAAGCTTAACGTCAATTTGAAACATTGAAACAACACAACGAAACAAAAAATCGTTATTTTATGAATTTTTTGTTATTCTTACAAGCATTCAGTTCTATCAAATTTCCCGAATCAGCTGATCCCGATCGAACGAATAACTCCAGTCCGACAGTTCATAAAAAAGAAAATAATGGAGAATCCGTGTAATTAAAAGAATTACAAAAAGTAACTTATAAACAAAGATCCACCGAAAAACAGCTCATTTAAAATATTCTCCATTGTTTTTCGCTTTTCTTCGATTACTACACGCCTTATATTTTTTTTCTACTGTGCATTTCATATATTTCTTCTAATTAAAACTCTCGGATCTATGTATGAAAAAAGAAACAATGAAATCGAACTTTTAATACTTTGTATCGTTAACCAATAGCGTTGGATTTTCACAATATATACATTTTTTTCAATCAGTGATTTTAATCAGTCGTCGTTCGTTCACACGGTTCTTATTGCTCATTTATAAGTGTGGTCGGTCTCTATTGCAATGCATGCAAAAGTGTGTGAGTTGGTGAGAGACTTGAATGACGTAACAAGGAACTTTGAGTGCAGAAGAAATATGAAAGATTTTAACACATACGAGACGGAGCGAAATATTTTTATATGAGCCTACACATCCATGTGTACACGTTTATATAGAAAGAGAGAGAGATAGAGAGAGAGAAAGAGAGAGTGCGTCAAGGATATAATGTCTCGGATTAAAGACGACATTAATCATGCCGCAGGTATATAAACACACACAGGCATTCATATATTTGTATATATATATATATAGCTAGCGAGGTATGCTGTGCGAGTTTTTCGGCTGCCCAAATACCCGCCCACCGGAATTTTTCTCATGCACACACTTATGTATTATAGTCTGGTTTTCGTGGTCGCAGGATCACGAGAGACTATATGGGCTCACCCTGGCGCTCAAGATCTTCGATATGCCTCGTGGAATTATGCCCTCTCGGATTTATATATACATACAAATAAATATATAAGTATGTGTGTTTGTTTGTGTGGGTGTGTGATTCTCTTTGTATACACACATAACTGGGAGGATATATGTATATATATATGGAGTGAAATTAGGGATTCGGAAGGTCTCGAACGAAATATATTCGATGCTGAACCCAGCGGCAGCTTCTGTGCTTAAAAACTTTATTCACTTCTGCATAAAAGAAGACTATTTACCGAAATAATGAATTTTCATTCAATTTCAACTGCAACCGTGAAACTGCTTTCCTATCTGAACATTTTTTCAGCCTTCTTCTAAACTCGGGTCAATTAAATTGTGAGAAAAGCAAAAAATGTGTCATGCATCGCAACAGACTTCACCTTAAATACGAAAAAACTTGATGACAAATCATTGAAAATTCAATAAAATTGGTTAGGAAGAGATTAATTGTCTGAAAAACGTCGACGAACAATTGGAATTTACTTAACGCGGATAAATAATTCTTGACAAGTAGATAAAAGTCTGGCTGAATAAAAGAATTGAGCGTAACAACTTTTGGAAAAAGAAAAAGTATATATCGATCGATAAATTGAATCGAATTGCGAAGTATTCAGTGTTTATTCCGTAATGCAGAGCTTGTTGAATTCCGGCATACATCAGGATGGATAGAGACTAAAAGAATTTCTCAAGATCTAACACACAAGCGCACATAAATAATACACACACGCAGATAACGAAATTAAAGCGGATAAATTCATTTATATGTGTACATAAGAAATAATAACAACATATAAAGGGGCATACGTCAGAAAAAAAAGTTGATAAAGCCGATACTTTACCAGGGGCAACTATAATACCGGATCGCAAGGTTCTACGACAGCAGCAGCAACAGCAGCAGCAGCGCCCATAGGCAGCCACCACCGGTAGTTCCGCATTTCTTCAGCTCTCTTTCTCGATCCCGAGGTCGAGCAGCCACAGCAGCACCAACAGCAGCTCGTTGCTGCATCCGTTCTCTCAACCGCCTTCCTTCTTTCTTTTCTTTCTTTCTTTCCTTCTCTCTCTTTCTCCTTTTCTCGCCTATCTCTCATTCTCGTCGGTCCAAAGAGTTCTCTCGCTCGAGTGCGCGGGCGAGATCAAGTCCGAGATCGCAGCATCGCGCCAAGATACGTCCGAAGATCGCAAGCTTACCGTTGTATCCTTCATTCTACATTTTCCCGTCCACCAAAACAAACAAACAAAAAACATTAACAATATTTGAGACTAGGAAAAATAAATGTACATTTTTATTTCATAAGACCATATTCTTGGTCTTTAGGGCAATAATGCAAATTGCTATTGCGTAGAAATCTTGTAGAAAGATTTATCCTATCCGCTTAATTCTTTCGGACTTCTATTTTTTCTTCTGGTTCTCTTAATCCCTTCACTTCCTTCCTCTGCTTGTCATCGACTCGGTTTATTTCTTTTATTTTTATGAAGCAATCTCTCCGAACCGGAACATCGGGAAATGCCAGAGATGTTTGCTTCGGTATTTCGTTCATTTTATTAGCTTCTTTCTGACTCTTCAATTTTTATTCGTCTTCGTATCATTTATTAATTCTTTTATATGACTATATATACAAACGTAAAAATAAATAATAAAAAATGTATATATATATATTTAGATAGATACAGGAAAGAAGCGAGAAGAACGAAAACGTACGGGGAAGTACGTGTCGCGGATGGTGTGCCAGAGAGTTCGTATTATAGCGCGAAGAGATCGCGCCAGAGAGGACAACGAAAAAGAGAAAAAGATATAAAAAGAGAGAGAGAGAAAGAGAGAGAAAGAAAGAGGGGCAAAAGGAACGCGAACGAAGCGGGACAGGTAGCTCCCTGAGACGCCCACAAACCTGTTTTACCTGTTATGTGCCTCGGACCTCTCTCGCCTCTTATACTCGGCTGGACCTCTCTCTGTCGACTGTGGACCCGCACCGCGGCTTATATGAGTATATGAGTTCCAGCTCGATGATCTCGCACGTCGGTGCGATTCCTGTACTGGTGCACGATGAAATACTCTTTTATATATGCTTATATACAGTCAAATTCTACATATATACACGTGTGTGTATTCAAACCGGTGGAGAATATCTCCACAGCGTCCAACACAGATCAGACTGGGATGACGCGAGACGAGACTCTCTTCCTTTCTCTCCCTCTCACTCTCTCCGGTCAAAATATAAAGAAAAAAAAGCCTCTGGCCCATCAACAGCATTTTTCCACGAAAATCGTCATCCACCCCGGGTTGCAGGTTATTTCCCATGAAATTCTCGCCTATCATTTTTTATCCCCAGAGAAAAAATGAATCTTGACTCTCCATTACAACGAGGTAGATTTTCATTTATTTTATTCATATCGAAACAGGATTTGTGTTTATTTTTTGTGTTATTCTAATGCATTGGACAATTTTATTTTATTTTACGTCAATCAGAAGGTTGAGTTAGGTTAAGTTAGGAGAAAAAAGCGAGAACCTTCAATGTTTTCAATGGAAATTTGAAAAAAAAGTTATTAAAAACGAAAATAAAATTCACTATTGCCCGTGCGTCAAATTGCTAGGGCAGCCTTATCGTAAATCGGGGCCCGTACGGGCTTCAGAGAGGCTGCCCTATCATGGATTTCCACAACACAGCCCGATTAGGCCCCAACAAGGCCACGGTAGGTTTGCCAGAGTTATTTTCGAAATAATTAACAAGGCAACCCGATAAGGACCTAGTCAGGCTTCACTAGGATTTTCCATATCGAAAAGGAGTAGACAAAACCAAGTCGGGTCCTAATGAGGTGCAAGTATCCGGGCCTTGATTTTTCGAGTCATGGCAACCGTAAGGCAGCCCATTAAGGACCTAGTCGGGCTTCACTGAGGAAATGCTCATTCGAGCCTAGTAAGGATCTAATCGAGCGTCGCTAGTCTGCCCTATATTGAAATGAATAAAAACATTTTACATCGAGACTAAATCGGATACCAGTAGAGTCTCTTTTATACCTTATCTATCTCAAGAAGTAATGTTTTCTAAAAAAGTCAATGGAGGATTAGAATGATTTTTTTATAATTATCTTTGAATAAATATTCGGGAGAAAGTAGGTATTTTTAAAATTGAAATTGATTTTACTTAATTTCACTTTTTTCTTGATGTTTTTTGTTCAACACAGCTGCTTCGAAATAGTTATTCTGAGTAATCTGTGAAAAAGTTCCGGATTGCAGCTCATATTACATTTTCTGACCAAAAATCGTAACTGACACGATAGCGTAGTGGATAGCGTGTACACGCTTAGATAGGTGGATAGGTAGGTTAAGTAGTTCGAATCCCGGTGCAGGTAAGAAATTTTTCCGGGAAAATTAATTTCAGAATTAATGTTCCTCAATCAAGACGATCAACTTTCTTCGGAAATTAGTTTATTAATATAAAATTATTGCATTTTTAATATTTAATTTTTGATAGGGCTCAGATTGGGTTGACGATCGGGCCCCGATTTAGTTGCCTGTTATGGTCCTGGTCTCAAAAGCGTGACCAACCTTTCAGGGGCCCGAAGGGTATTCCACGGTAGGCCCCGATTTGAGTTTATCGGGGCCTGACCGCAGCCTCAACTGAATTGACGCACGGGTGATTACTCTTGAAAGAAAAAGTAATAAACTTGAACAAGTGTTCATACAATCAACGAAAAACTATACGTAGAAATTTGGGATGCAGGAAAAATAAAAGTAGGCCAAATTACCACCAATCGTGTGGACTTGAATGTACTCAATGATTAATTCGAATATCGAGTAAACAGAATTTCTCGGGACAAGATATAAGATGATCTACTGTTAATCTAAATCCCGAGCATAACATACGTCAAGGGGATAAAAATAATCAGTGCCGGATCAAAAGATAAGGATCTACATGGACGTCGATTGTCGGTCATCCATGGTCCCAGTCTATTGGTCTTTATTTAATACGAGATTTTACAAGGCCCCAAAAGATCGTGGCAAATGATTTGGTAATTTCGAGATTGTAATCCATATGCAGAGTTGTAATAATTTTTAATACATGATTCGTAGATCGCATAATTCAACACATATCAATATTTATGTTTATTTTTTTCTATTGGAATAAATCTTTTACGAAATATCGAGATTTATCGATTTGAAAAAATGATAATTTGGTTAATCAATTCGAAGCAGTTCATTTTTTTAAATACTCGCGATTTTTTGTCAGCGATTTTCTCGTCCAACAATAAGGACAGTAATGTTAATTATTTTTAAAATCCACGATTGAAAAAAAATTTGTTGAAATTTGTGAAAAATTTGTTGAAAACCATCCGTTTCAAAATTTTCTAACCCTAGAACCCTACAATCGCAGTTTTTTCGGAGCAGATAATGAAAATGTTCAAAAAAAAATAGAAGAAGCTGCAAAACAAATGTTACAATAGAGCTAATTTGAATTTCTCGTGAATTAATAATTACCTCGTTGTAGGACTTGAAGATTAATTATTTCAACTGTAAAATCCAACTTTTTGGTACCCTCTGTATGCACACACAGAATTTATCTCGTATCCGTTAACAAAATCTGATTTTTCATATCCACAAATGTATTATCGACAGTGATCAATTTCGGAAACACCAACAGCGATTAATTGAGTAATACACAAATAACTCCATATCACAAAATTCTACTTGGAACGTGCGGTGAGACAAACGAGTAAGAGAAAGGGGTGAATTTCCTTAGTGAAGTCGGTAGTCCGATTAATCGAAGCGTGGTTAATCGCGAGACAAAATCAATCACGAGACTTTATCGTAATGAAAATACATTTAATCAGTAAGAATTTGGGCGGAGGTCTCGATCGCTCGAGCGATGGCCTCTCCCCTTATCCGATAGGCACATGCACATCTCGTGCAAAGGAAGCTGATTAGAAAAATACAAACGGAAAAAAAATTATGCTTTTTTTTATGTTTTTTTCCAGCTCTTCCCCAAAAAAGTTGACATTCGTTTTCAAACGAAATATTCTATGAAATTGTTTCATTATTGATAATCATATTTCTGGGTCACGTGACCAAATCAAAATGAAAATGAGAAAAGAAAATGTCGATTCAATAGTCATCGATGTTATTGAAAGAACTTCGTTGATCCAGTGCCTTTTTTTCTCAGTCGAATGACTCAATAATTAAATTGTTGCAATCTTTGTTCGCGAGCGATAAAAACAATTGAGACAACCCGTGACCCACGAAAATGTACGAAAGAAAAAAACAATATGCTCGAAAAATGGAGACAAAATAAATAAACAATAAGGAAGCTGCGAAACATTCACCCCAAAGCTTAACACGAAGACTTTGCGCTTTTTGACACATGTGTGCTTTCAGATTACGACTGGTTTGACGGAACTGTCCCGGAGAGGTTGTTGGGGTCGATAATAAGGTCATTTGCGGAGTTAAATTATCGGGTTGCCTTATCTTTGTACCAGAATATCCTTTGTTTTAACAAACCACAGTCTATATATATCTGGAAGATAAATTTTTTTCTCTCCGTTCGTTATTCCGACGATTATTTCACGAGAACAACACTGCGAAACAAGATTCGCAGGCGCCAGGTCTTTTTTTTCATTACAAGGATTCAATCCTTAAAAAATTAGGTGTCATTACACAATTTGAATGAAATTTACACTGATTTGATTATTAAATTGCAATATTAATGGAAAGATGACGAAATTTAAACTAAAAAAATAAAATAAACATTACTCCAACGTAATCCGGTGTTTGTTTCGAAAAAAATGTCAATTTTTTTAGAAATTTGGAGACATTTAAAGTTTTTTTTTAAAAAGGTTAATTGGATTGGAAAATTAAAAATATAAAGCGATAAGTAGCAATGTCAGAATATATTTCTTTAAAAGTATAAATTTAAGTGGGATTTTGGTGAAACTTTTGAAACGAACAAATGCCATTAACGCTGTACATTGCTCCGAAGAGTCTCGATAACCCCTCGTGCTATTTTGCTGATTAATCGCTTCAATTATTCCTGGGTCGTTTTCGCACAATCGTTCGGGCAAAGCGATATTTTTTTTCTCTTCAGACTGTTGCTGCTGCGGCGACATACAATGTCTCGAGAAATACTCCGAACCATCATCCGTAACGGCGTTTAAAAATGAAAAGAAATTCCTTTAAATATCAGTATCTGACGAACCTCGAAATATCAATATCGATAATTGAACGAAAAATTAAAATTAGTCAAGCCTCTAAAAGGAATTATTCTTAGCAGCGTGTGACAAATGATTCGTGACAATTTCGAACTGGACTCGTCAATGGTTTTCTAATGGATTATTTCCAGATTCGATGTAGAATTCGATATTTCATATTTATTATTCGTAGCCTAATGAATTTCCACGATTCCAATAGAAATCCATGGCTCGCGAGAGTGCCGGTCGACAAGAAACTTTAAATGTCACTCTTTCACCCCAGCAGCTAATTTCGTTCGTGGTGAGAAATTAATTGAACCTGGTCAGTTTTTTTTGGCATTTTTCTCATGCATAATAACGAGCATTATTTCAACTTATTTTCTCAAAGAAAGAGACTTTTTCTCTCGACACAGCGACGAAAACAAAGTTCAAAAAATTACATAATCACTGAAAGCTTCGAACACATGCGAACGAGCGTGTGTGAGTTTTGCAAAATCATATAATTTCCCCGCAGTACAGTGCTTTCGACGAATCCTTCATACAAATCCGAACAAAGCACTGGAATGAATGAAATATTCAATATTTGCTTCAACGGTTCAAAACTCAAGGGGGCAACTTTGTGCAAATTTGCCAAACCGATTGTCGATTGAGTTTCGAAAAACCGACAAAAAGTTCAAACGAGTTATTAAAAAATATCGATAATCGGCGCGAACGAGAGTGAACGAAAACTGAACAAAATGTGAAGCAGTTTTCCTGGAATTCCTGGAAAACTAGGGTGTGATTTAAACGACGGAGATGACCGAATTAAAAAAAAAACAAAGTCACAGAATCAAGAAAAAAAGGAGAAAAAAACGCGAGGGTCTTGGACGAAATGGTGAGGAAAGAGAACGAGAAGAAACAAGAGTTTGATCGAGAGTTTATCTCACTCTTTGAATCGTGTTTGGTCTTGGTCCGTGCATAGCCGTTTTGCCGTTTGCCCCGGTGATCATAGTATGAGGAAGCTACGAGGAAGTGTTGGCCCAGTCGGGCTGACCCCTCTCCCACTCGCCTCTCGCCGTGGCTTCCCCTGCCGAGTGTCGCTAGTCAGAGCGTCACTTCCCCCCTCCGCCCCGCCGTTAACCAACGCTACCCCTCTCTCGCCCGTCCGTTAGACGTCGCCACGTGCCCCCCTCCACTGGGTCTCCCGGCACGGGGCAACTTCGACTATTTCCGTCGGATCCAACGTGACCCCCACCAATCGGGCATCCTCGTCACTCGTTTTCCCGACCAATGAACCGTTGGAGAATATCAGCGAGGCTTCCACGTCGTGTCGAAAGAGAGAACAGAGGAACAAGCGCGGAGAAGGAGAGCGAGAACGAAAGAGGGATGGAAGGAATAAGCGCTTGAGGTCGTGCTAAAAGGCGGGATGGTGGGGGAAGAAGCGGCTTGGAGGGGAGGGGGGAAGTATATCGAGTAAAGGGGGAAGCGTAGTAACGTCCACACACTCCGGCAAAAGCACTTCCTAAAGCCACCTCGCGAGTTGAGTGACGGCTAGCGGCTCAGTCGCTCGCCAACCTCGAGACGTGACGGTGCTGCTGTTAAACTTGTTTAAACCGCGCGCGCCCGTCATCTATTTAATATCGTATCGTAGTCGTCACTGGCGAACGACTTTGTTTTCTTTAGTTGTTGTTGCTTTATTCGGCAAATATAATCCATTCGTGAGCTATACACAAGCTGTATTTTTCAATTTTTTGTGGACTATTATAGCCGAACGAAGATAAAAAGAAAACGGTGTGGAAAGATCGAGGATTTTTCGAACGAGAGGTTTTAAAAGACTGGAGAACAAATACCGAATTTCAAGGATTATTCATCAGTTCAATTAAATTACATTGATACACTGTTCTACGAGATTTTTGTATCAAATTATTCTCCGAAACGGTGTCACGTTTTTCGATAAAGGACTCGAAAGAATCAAAATATCGTTCGATACGCGACATTCGCTTCTTTCTTCTCAGAGACTTTTACAAAGTCTTCAAAGTGGAAGGAAATTACTCATAAACGACAAAACCTATTCTCAGGAGTTTTGTGTTTACATTACCGAGACTCGTATACCAAGAAAAGAAACAGGAGATCCTTCGTTCTCGACTTCTGTGATATCGAAACAGAAAAACTAACCTTTTCCTTCTTCCTCGTTAATACGTGTATTTCCGGCTAATTTACTCAGCGTCGATGTACACACAATAATAACAACAAACCCAAACAAACAACAAAATACACTCATCGATTACTACGAAAGTGTTTTTGTGCGAGCTTGAAAAGTGAGAGGATTATCTCTCGCGGCTTTTCGTTCAATCTCCTTCGAGATTCAATACTCTCTCACGTGTTTCTCTCGGCGTTCGTACGCACGAGGAAAGGGAGAGAAGAAGAAGAAAAGTAAGAAAAAAAACGCGGTGTTTCGTGTTATCGCTTCGTTTAGAAAGAAACGCGAGACGAGCTCGCCAATGTGCGCGTGTGTACGTGTTTGTGCGCGTGATTTTTTTTACCCTCCTCTTCTCGTCACTTCCGGATAAGAAACTTTGTGAGGAATCGTTGCAAGAGTCGTCAGACTCTTTCGTTTTTTGTTGTTTACGTTTTTTTCCGTGATTATTTTTCCTTACAATCGTATATCGATCGAGTGCAAAGGATTATTATCGACGATACAAGATTTTTTGTTGGTTATTTTTGTTTTGCTTTTGTTTCATTCTCTTCTGACATCGAACTATATCAACAAAACGACACTTCCGTGTAACGTGAATCATTGTTTATGATATATACACCCAATAAATACGTATTCTTGGCTCTTATGTGTACGTGTTTAATATACTTTTGTAGTATTCGAGCCGTTTCCTCGAAGGTTTGACCAATGAACAATCGTGTAGTGCAAGTTCTATCGCCGAAGAGTAACGGCGTCCAGTGACAATCGTTTGAGGATTTATACACCAGCCCTATAATCGAGGTAAATTCACCACTTAATTTTTTTTGTTTACCTCATTTCTTGGTAAACTTTTATCGCGTTGAAAATTTGCATCTTTGAAGTGCACGATGTGAGCCCTCGCCTTGAATATTCTTTTCTTCGTTTTTCCAAAAGTTCGACCAATTATCTCGTAGTTTTAATCCACGTGAGGGATTTCAATGATTTATTTAAAAAAAATAGAATTTTCGTGGCACTTCAACGATGCAACGTCGCATGTCCAACATTTATTTTGTTCGATGTTCAACAAATAAGTTTGTATTAAAAAAAAATAATGAAAACATTTTTTCAAAGTCCGCACGTTCTCGGTGTGAATCGAAGTGTTTTTTTCTTCCGAAAACGGAATGATTTCAGACGAAATATTTGTCATCGGGAGCAATGAAACTTTGTCAACAATCACAAACTCGAGATTTTTCATGAAAACATTTTGCAGACCATACTTTTGCACATAAATCGTACGAAAAAAAATAACACAGCATTTTTATTTTGACGATACTCTTTTCACCACGAATTCAATATTTTTCGTTACTTGTGTGAAAAGGGGAATTCGTATACTTATAAAAACTCATCTTCCATTAAACTATTTTCGAAGAACAAAAACTTCGTGTTTTGTTTCGTTCGTTTTTTCGCATTCCCCGAATTCTTTGATATAAACGGCTCGCGCGGAAAGCCAAATTTCGAGAGAAAAAAGACACCCGATATGTGAGGTCCCTATTTTTTCGTTGTTGGCGCCAACAAAATATTTGTACGTACTTAAAATTCGTCTGTATATAACTGTATATGAAATACACCTGTGTATATACGTAAGCACTTGAAAGCTTTATATCGAGAATTGTTTGAAGTGAAAAACAGAGATAAAAATTCGGCTCGAAATGAAGGTACGAAAATTGAATTTTTGTTGCTATAAAAGAGAAAAGATAGGAAGGAAAAAAGTAATTTTATTGACAATCTGTTAATTAATATCATGAAAACGATTTTTTTTTTGATAAAGCAAAAAAAAACATTATTTATCTACAAAGATCGGAACGATCCACGTGCATCTTTGATTAGAGTTGTGTTTATTTATTTTTTTCTTTTTTTTTAAATATCTTCTTCGTATTTCTCACGTACAATGATTGAGCATACCAGTGAAGAATTTACAAAGTGCGAAAATCGTGCTTCCGCAATAATGTCGGCGGAGAGTGAGAGAGGAGCGCATAGCGCAATTGATGAGACAGCTTACCCCCTTCCTTCATATTTTGCACTGTTGGGAATGTCAGTTTTATTTCAAAAGTACATTTGATGAGTTCCTAAGAATTTAACGATCTCGCACTAAGCACTTAGAGACCTTTGTACACATTTGACTGACACTGTCTTCGTGAATTGAAAAACAACATTATTTTTTGTCGTTTCAGACCTTTGTTTTTTTTTGGTACAACCAAATAAAGCGTATAAAAATGAAACGTTTATAAATGGTTTTTTTTAAATGTAGGATACTTTGTTAATGACTAATTTGACAGACAATCAAATCGATGATTTAAGTTTTTTCAATTATTGTTGATTATTCGACGAAAAATTGAACTTTCGGAATAGGTTTTTTTTTTTTCAGAATTACTTTGTGAATTTCGTGATACTTTTTCGAGGAATGTTTTTTTAAAACGCTTTTACGAGAATATGAAGAAAAAAAATTGTACGAATTTCGCATTAATTCCACTCATTTGCCTACTGGAGACTCGGACTTTTTTTTCGTACTCGATATTGTCGCAAGTGGTCGCGAGCAAACCCTACGAACCGCTGATTCATTTGGAATTTCGTTTTATCAAAGTTACACAACTTATGCTTCTTCGCACGGAAACACATATGGACGAAATTCATTCGAAAATTTGAGCTATCGTGGAATCCATGAAAACGAATTCATCTTGAATATTTTTGTACACAAGTAATATTTCAGATTAAAAGAGAAAGATTCATTTGTTAGTTTATGGAATTCTCAATTGATATTGTTTTTCATTTGTTAATTCATCATGTTTTTCGAATGAAATTTGAAATTGCTGTTTTTTTTCTTCTCTTCAGAAGTTCATTTGTTTTTTACATTTCTGAATGATATCGAAACCATCATTATTTGATTATTCCACAAATTGTGTCGAAGGTTTTAAAAATTCACGAGACGAGACTTCTTCGTTAAAAGCCTGCTTCCGATCAATATTTATTTTTGGAACATATTTTTGGACGATATTGATAAAAAATACAAAAAAAAATTGATCAAATGAAATTTCACTTAACGTGAATTGAAATTTATCGATTTTTTTTGCCCATCACTGTTTCTTTTTCCGTAAAGGTTCTGATGAAATTGGGATATCAAAAAAAATTGTCTTTTTTACGCCCTCCCTCGTCGTCGTTGTTCATCGTCATCGCGTCGAAAACGTCTGAGGAACGATAATAGAGTTGATCTCGAGGGAAGGGTCTTTTTGAATTCACGCAGTAATTCGTTAGCACTCCTCCCTATGGATGAAAAAAAGCGATTTCCGTCAATACGCTTTTTTTTCACAACCAAAAGCTTTTGATCGATCGAAGGGTGAATTTCTTGCACTTGACACTCCTTTCCTTTTTTCCGCTGATCTTTTACACACTATTTGACCTTGAAGACCGAGGAATAAAGTCCCAACGAAAACGACGCTTTCGGATCGTTCAAAAGTTTATTAACACCGAGAATAATCGTGTGTCAAATGAAATAAAAGCTATACTTCAACTAAACAGTCTGGAAACATTCAAATTTTAGTACTTTTATGATCGATCGCGTGTACGTCATATTCACACACATTTTTTATAGTCCATATATATTTTATCGTCCTATCCACGAAACATCGTAGTACTCCTCGAATTTATTGCGTTCTCAGTGAATAAATCGATAAGAGAATTTTTTCAAATAGAAATGGTTTTACAACAAAAATTAATACAAAAAAAAACGTTTCGTTGTAAGGATTGGTCGAAATTTATTCTCGACTGAATATTGTAATTTTCATTTTTTTTCTTTCAACGTTATTTGAAAATGGTTTTTTCTTCTTGGAGATTGAAGAATTCGAGAAATTTAAAACTTCACATTCTGAACAAGACGAACTTCGAAATTTGGTTTTATGGTGATTTATGGGAATGTTACTCTTTGTTTTCTTGGTATCATTCAGTTCCATCAATTTTCTCGATGATAGTTCGAGGGCCTTCGAAAAATGCTTGCGTAAAAAAGCGACGTGGTGTAAGGAAAAAAAATTAGAATTGCAAAAAACCGAAAATATCAAGAGAACGCGAACGAAGAATAATGTTAACATTAAAATCTCTCTTTACTTTTGTTTTCTCAAGTCGTCGCTTTTCTTTATATTATTGTCTCAATTCTCGCGTTCTCTTCTCATCGTGAAAAACACGAATTACCAATGTTCCAGACTACTTCGTATTACGAAACCCTATATACATTTTATTCTTTCTCAGTCTCTCGTTCTATTTCTCTCTAAACATACACACGAGCGAATGAAAACAAAGAATCTAATGATATTAAAATCCGTGTCATTGGAAACGTAGTAAAGGTGATGAAATTTCAAAAAAATTCAAACTAATTCGATCGAAAATGCCGCTAAAAATATGACCAAAATAAAAAAATAACAATTACAACGACCAATTTGTCAATTAAATCACAATAAAAATTGCCCCTCGCGTAACATCAAGTGGTGCACACCTTCGGAACGTCCTTAACCCAAAAAGGAACTCACAAAAAAAAAACATCGTTTCACCCGCGTTTAGCTCAAGTCAGGTGCAGAAATAAATAGTTACAGTCGAATAAAAACGAAAGATCCACGTCTTTCCTCCTTTAAGTACATATAAAATGATGTATAAATATATATACACAGCTCCGAGGTAGATAGGAACATTTGATTATTATAATCATGAAGAATAAAGACCTCGGGAATTACGTGAACCTTGTTATATCTGTGGAATCTTAAGTTTTTCTTTTCTTCTGTTTTGTTTTTTTTTTATTTTTATTCCCACTTGAAGCGTGTGGTAGAATATGCAACGTGAGTGGCGGTGAGATCGCGTCATGACGCCGGGAAGTTCCGGTATTTGTAAACTCGGGAAGTAGGTACAAAGACGAAGAAACGAACGATCTTCTTTGTTTCTCGTTGTGTTGTATATTTATCGCATTTATATGCTTTATGTACTATATAAATGTTAAATGAGTATATACTACATGTACATAGATATGTATTTATATAAAGAAAGATGAAAATATATCTATACGTCGCGTACGTGACTCTTTTAACATGCATGCATAAGTAATGGGCCGCGATATGGACGTACGTACTGTAAATGCACTGTATATACGTAATAAACGCCTACATATATGTTTAATAATGTATACATATATATACAGACAGGTATATAAAGTCGACAATGGTCTTCGTTACATCCGCATACAGTCTCGACGTTCATATATCCAACACTTGTAACACGCATAAATTATATTCATCCACATGGAAACTTAAATCCTCCCTCGGACGAGTTTAACGAATAGCAAACGCCTTACCAACCATTCGAAGCGATACAACATGTGTTCGAACGATCTACGAGCTTGCAGATGTATTTAATAAATCAATAAACAGAGAGAGAAACTTTGTATTATTGTGTGATTTTTTGTTTTGCTATTTGTTTATAAATTTTCGTATTTTTTTGGTCGTTTTTGTAATATCTCTGATGGGGATCTTGACTTTGCACTTAAATGGCGATTACATTGACGGAAACTGTTCGTTTGGAGTTTTTGAATAAATTGCACTAAAGGCTTCTTTTTTGTTTATCGATTGATTGTGATTATTATTTTTTTCTTATAATTTCTTCGCACTGTTTTAATTTTTGGGTTGAAGATTTTTTTTGAGTTCCAAGCATACAAAATTCAGAAGTATTTGATTTTTGGTATTGCAAAAACTATGAAATTTTCGCGTCAATAGCTCTGTCTCTTGGCATTAGTACAAAACGTGAGAGAAAAAAAAATTTGGTGATTTTTCATCTTCCAACAACGAACGAACTGGCTAGTCACCAATTTTTTTTTATTACACTTGTATTCCTGTCTTATTTTCATCATCTTTTGTCCACGTGCACACGTACACGTGTGTGTATGGGTTTCATGGAACGAGCCAACTTCCGGTCTCGGAAATATTTTTTATTTCTTGCTTTATCTGACGCCGATATCGTCTGATGGGGATTATTTATATCGGATCTATCGGCCTCTCGTACTCGAATGTGACATTCTTCAAATACATCGAATTTGGACAATCCTCCAAATGCGATAATTAAAAAAAAAAAACACCGAATAAATTGTAATCTTTTAGCCTTTGAATTATTTTATTCTTCACACAACAATGCGAACTATTCGAGTGTTGAAAAAAAAACTTGCGAACGTTAGATAGTATTTAAAAAATAAAAATTAAAAAAAAAAATAACAAACCTGTAGAAAAAAATTTGTTTCAAAAGTTTACGTTTCAACATATTTCTCAACGTATCGAAATAATCTTCTCTGTGCAATATCGCCACTGAACGCGGTCTAGAAGCCCAACGTTGGGTTGATAAAGGGCGAAAAGTGGAAAACGTGTAAAAGACCCTACTAGATGGAAGGCTAGAACTTAGTCGAGGAGGAGAAATCCCGCCGGAAGAGGCAAAAACCCGGAAGCGAGGGTGATGAGGAAGTTGATGGAAGGAGTGAGAAAGGGGCACGAGAAACGAGAAAGAACAGACAATGAAGAGTTGTATTTCTCCAGGGGTCTTCGAAACGGAGAATGGTTAAAGCGAAACCGTCTCGAGGTTGTTGAGCAAAGAGTGAGACGAGAATTTGCCCGGTTGGCGGAGAGTATCGATCGTTAAGATCGAGATAAGGTGTAGAGTGGAAGAACTAACTTGGTCTTAACATATACAGAGTGTCGCGAAAGTATAACATTGAAATTAAATGGAGCCCATCGCACAATGGATTCCGTTCCATTGAGTTCGAAAAACTTCTTTTTTCCAATTATTTTTTACGAGAAATAATACATTCGATCATTTTTCGATCATGTAATCAATCGTTTGATTAATTGATTACGTATTAATTGACAAATATCTCATCAACGATGCATCGGAGACAAAAATATTTATAAAAAATTGCATAAAACATTCGAGAATGGCAAAAAAAGTTACAAACTTTTCGATTTTCATTAAATAAAGAGGAAAACTTTTCGTTTTTTTTTTATCGTCTTCACTGGTTCATCGAAGATCGTTGTCCATTGTTGGGAGTCCCACATACAAACGTCATAGAAATCTATAATGATTACTTTCTTCTTTCCGTTTTATATACAACGAGGCACACAGTTTACTTATCACTTTCTCGAGTGTTTTTGTCACGGTGGCATGTCCTCGTTAACAAATAATTAAAATTACGGGTCAACGTCTCTCGATTGTTTTCCGAATGATGTGTTAATGTTTGTTAATCGCGTTTACTGTTTTTGCAATCGTATTTTCGTCATCGTTATTGTCGTCTTCCTATCATTCGTACATATAAATATATCAATATACATATATATCTCCATATATTCATATAAATATACTTATACGTATTCCTAAAGATAACATTAAATCTGTTCGACATGGTATTTCTTCGCACCGAATGACGCATCCGATAAGGAAACCTTGTCTTGCGGTCAATGGTTTCGCATTTCGCAACGATAGTGCGTATGTTTACCACATTAAAGATACACATCATCTTATTCGTCTATTTATCGTTAAATCTACCCGAAATACCTCGAAACTTCCGTGAAAATAATAAAATTGTCTGTATTTTCGATTCGCCTTGAAACAGATTCGAAATGTTTGACTGATGGACGTCAAAGCTTCAAAAAATATCACCGAATTTGCACTATCAAAGTTTGACAATCGAGACACGATGAAATATCGAATCATGACCAAGAAAAAATCAATTATTGAATTGGAATATTGAAAAGTTTAGTTCGTGAAACTCTAAAAAACGCCTAAAAACAATTGCAAATAATTAAAATTAATAATAATGACGATAACGGAGCAAGACCCAAAAGTTTATAAAACTGTCGCTCACTTTATCGAGCCCTTTTATTACAACCATTAGTAAAAATCAGCCCAGATGCTAAAAAGACAAAAAAAATGCTTCCCAAGCGGATTCTTCATTATTGTCCGTCTCATTGGCAACAGCCCTCTGAATACGGCAACTGAACAAATAATATATTGAGCCCTACGGTATCGAAAATGTTGTTATATTTATTGTTAAATACTGACTCGAATTATTTACGATTCGTCCAAAGATTTGGTAGTAAATTAAATAAACATGTACCTGCTGTTGACGGAATGAAAATCGCGGATTGGCACAAACGTTATGAAACTCTCGATATCCTAAGCACGTCATCGGGATAATACTTTATCACCGATTTTCTCGTGGTGTACTACGCGGCGGCGTTTCCAAGCGATCGAGTCGTTCCACCTCGATCAAAGCAATATTTCTTCCGCAATCGATATTAACGGTATCGCGATTCTGCACGAATGGTAATGGGTGCGACGAGGTCGTGTTATAAAACCAAGTCGGCCAAGTATATTACGTTCCAACTCTCGAAAAAAAAGGAAAAAACAAAAAAAAATCCGTCTATATATATATATAAATATTCGTTTTTTTTCTCGTACTTTTATGCTCTTTCATTTCTTCCTCGTCACTTATCTGTTTCTTCGGTTATTATTTGCACTTGTATCCCCGAGAATGTGTGGTTTCCATTCTCTGTAAGAAATGTTCGAGAGTCGAGAGATAGAGAGAGAGAGAGAGAGAGAGAGAGAGAGAGAGAGACGCACACGTGCACGCGAGTGCACTGCACATTGTGTGTAGTGTGTATAAACTCGTTGCGCGCGTATATTCAGTGGCGCAAGTCACACGACTCGTCGACGCGAGAGCATCGAGAAGGAGAGGAAGAGGGAGAAAGAGAGAGAGAGAGAGAGGGAAAACCGGTCTCGTATCCGGACCGGAAGTGCGGACCTCTTGGACCCTCTCGCTACAGCCAAGAAAACCAGCAGAAATGTTTGCGCTCATAATTCTTCTTCTCTACATACAATTCTTCAAAAAAACCTCTGTATCCTTTCAATATCTCCCTTCCGCATTCGTGATACCGGGAATAATAGAAATGCTTCAAAATGTCCAACATTTATTGATAAATGTGAACGAGAAAGAACGAAAAAGTTAATCAATTACTTTTTAAATCAATCATTCAATTCTATTGGAAATCCTTCGATACGTGCATTTTAATTTTCACACGCGCATTTATTCTGATCTATCGGATCTATCGTTTTAATTAATATTAATCGCTAATCCTTCATTTTTATAAACAATTATCACTGTAAGGAAAACTTCGCAATTATGTGAAATCCTCTGAAGTGTATCGAGTGGTTCAAAATAAATTCGATCTGATGTTCAAAGTATTTGGTAGGGACACAATTTTTTAATGAAAAAAACCGAAAACTGAAGATTTATTTGAAGATTTATTTATGTTTATGCAATCAACAATTTTCATCGTTTCTATTATTTTTTTTGATCTCTCGTATTTTATTAGCTGTCTCTCTTTAACAGCCTCCCTCTGAGATCCGAATCTCTTTTATTTCCCTCTCTTATTCATGCCGCAATCCCTTTCGGGTATAAATGACGCGATGGAAACGAGAAAAGAAAAAAAAAACATTTTTAAGCCGAAAAAACGAAGCAAAGGGAAATCGCCGACCGTCCGCCACCCCGCCGTGCTCGCGGACACGATGGATGGCATCCGGTGTGTCCCTCTGTCCGGAGAATGCACTTTGAGGAGAAAACAGCTATACGCAGTGCATATACACAGAGAAACAGCCCCCCAGCTTTTTCTCTCTTTTTTTCCTCCTTTTTCGTCTCTTCTTTCCAATTTTTTTTCTGCCCTCATTTTTCCCTTTTTTGGTCCATTTATTTCTGCACTAAAAACTCAAAGAAAAAAAGAAAAACATTTCAAATATTCCGAAATCTATGTGTTCTCGAGATTCGCCCTTCGCACGTTTTTGAAAGCAAAACAAAATTATCAAAACGTCAATAATATCTGACGCAGTCTAAAATTGTAATTCAAGTACCGAATATATTTGTCTGAATATTCGTCATTTACTCAAACACAATGATTCTTATTTGTTTATTCTCCTTTTCAAGCTTTCTTCTCCTCTTCCGCCTTGTGCTTTCTCTCGTAATCTTGGGTGTGCGTCACAAAATTATCAGACTATGGCTTGTTTAACTGGCAAAACTGCAATCACGAACCTCACTCAGCAGCTCTCGTCAACAAATCTTTACGTTCGCCTGTGCACATATATACGTGCATATAAATAGTGAAAATCTTATTATTACTACTTATTGGGCCTCAGCAGCCAAAAAGCAGTTCAAATCTTTCCTCTGTCTGGTTCGTCACTCGTTATATTTTTGTTCATTCTCAGGATCCCCCGTTTTTCCCTGTTCTTTCCCTTCTTCATTCACTTTTAATGGCATTTATTGCCTTTTTATTACACGCGAAACATAATGGCGAGGCAATTAAAAATGTATTTATTATCTGCGAAAATTCTTCAAAAAAAAAATGACCAACATTTTTGCCATTTTTCATTATACCAGACTTGCCGGAAACAGTGTATTGATAAAACGGTTGTTTTTAAATGGCAATTCGATGCCTCGTAACATTTCTCGCAAGTGCGAAAAAACATACTCGAAACGAAATTGTCACGTGGATTGTAAATATCGAGCGATTCGAAACTGTGGCCATTGAACTTTTCGCAATATAATTCATCGTCGATGTACACATATGTATGTATATATGAAGATAAATATACATACAGTGGCGTGCAATTATGAAGCTCGTGACGGTTAGCACGATTAGCAAGCTCACTTGATATTCATCGGTGGGGCGTTTCTTTTTTCTCGCAATCGATATCCTTTTTCTTTTGTATTATGGAATTTAGTCTCGCATCAATTTATATTGGTCGCAATTCTTCATCGTCAAGTTTTTATTGAACACTGCGAGCATCAACGATCTCATATTTTTTCCTTTCAATTTTCTCGGTTTTTGTTTTATTTATTATTATTTATTTATTCGACGATGGATGACGTGATCGAAGGTACTCGTAATATTTTTCTTTTCAACTATATTTTCACACCCTACGAGGAATAAGAGCTTCTCTCTCCCTCTCTCTCTCTCTCTCTCCCTCTATGTTCAACGACGAAGAGACCCGAGCTTCGCTACAACACTTCGTGTACTCGATTTAGCCACCTCGCGGGACCTCCGCGAGCCAATAAAGCCGATAAATCCGTCCCGTCCGGGTTATATCAAGAGACTCGGTAGAGTCTCGGGACAAGTACATTTGACAGCTCTGTCTGTCGTCTGCTGGCCCGAGGCTCGCCAGAGTATATTATCTCTGAATAAAGTAAATTTCGGTGGTGGGGGTAAAAACTGAAAGTCATTTTCTCGAATTACGAAGCTCAGAAGACAGATGATGACTTGAAAATTGGTTTCGAGACTAATTAAGAAAAAATCTTTCGATTGATATCGTTCTATTAAAAGTACAACTCCCTCTCACTCTTTTCCTCTTCCTCTCTTTCTCTTTCTCTCTGTCTCGCTTATCGCCCTCCCAATTTCTACTGTGTACAATAGAATTATACACACGGATATATACATTTATGTTTTAATATTATTCTTATTATTTTTATTATTATTCTTATTATTATTGTACTAAAATACAGATTACCACGGATCTCGCGGTCTCCGGTTAAATCGTTGTTCCTTTCCGTACATCTCGGTATTTCTATTATCGTTTTTTGCTACCGCTGCCACTTCCTACCTCTTTTTATATATTTCTGTACGTAGTTGCAATATATATGTATACTTACATGCACTTGTATTAATATGTACAGACTCTAATGCCAGACGATTTTCGGCAATCTTTCTTTTTCGGTCTCTCTTTCTTACTCAGTCCACACGCGCTTCCGCCTCGCGTCGTCTCCGCGAACGAAGTATATACATATATTGTTTTCTTCGTTTTCTTCTCCTTCTTCTTCTTCTTCTTATGTGTCACAGCATCCACAAAATTCTCTGATATACCGTTTATACAACGTTCCGCGCAATCTCACGCGACTCCGCGCTGGCTTCACGGTGTAATCCAGATTTAGAGACACACCGGAGGGATATCCGTCCGTCTTACTATTTTCCATCCTTCCTCCATTCTATATTTGTAATCGTTCATCGTGGTTCTCGAATTATTTCAAATCTCGGCGACTATTTTTTCGATCGAATAAAACATTTCCTTTTTTTTCTAATATAATGATAATTAAAAAGATCCCGGCGAGGAGACAAAATCTTCTCGACAATAAAAATTTTTGTATGTCATCGATAAAAAAAAATATAATTCAGGCATCACTGAAAGTCAATGAGTTCCAAAAATGTAATTTAAAAAGTCGAAAACAGTGGAGGAACTTTGATACAAAATTGAACACGTCTATATTGACGATTAATCGAACATAATCGAGTTTGCAAACCTTTTGGATTTTGAGAAAGAATGCTATGAAATAGTTTCAGAAATTTCGTACGAGAGACAAAAAAGTTACAATAGCAGAACGTACGTGAGGTAGATCGGTAAAAAGATTCTTCATATAATAACGATACACACAGACATTGGTGAAGAGGAGCATTCGTCACGATCTGAAACGATTAGGAGGAGAGCTCGAAACTTTGAGTATCGTGTGTTATTTCCTTGCGATCTTGGGAGCCCTTTGTGTTGCATCGACAAAGGCTCTCTTTTTTCCTTTTGAAGTAGCTGAAAAACGAGGAAGATCGAGCAAAAGGTAGTAAAATACACGATAGGATTAATTTTTCGGATATTCTCACGCTTCATTGCTTCTTCCACTACAACAGAAGGTCAAAAAAAGAAAAAAAATTCTCGCCATTTCACAGTCGAGCTCTCCGATCCCTGTACGACTTTCGCTAGAAAGAGTCGCCCTTATTCATTCCTCTGTGCACAACAATCCACCGGGAGTGAAAACTACGAGACGCCATTGTTGTTGACGAGAATTCCCTACTCACCATATTTCTTAACCTTTTCGAGCTTCGTCCATTTCACAAATTTGTAAAACGAAGAAAGGCACGGAATAGAACTCTCTGTATGTCGTAAGGAAAAGTCCAACCTGTTGAAAAATGAGGCCCGTCAGAATATCTCGCCGCCGCCCGAACACGAAAGCGGACATTAGTATTTATTGCAAATTCGTTCCTTTGACCTTTTGCGGTATCTTTGTATAATTTTCTACAGGGTGGACAAAAACCACGTGAAAGTTTTGATACAATTGATTTCCCAGTAAAATTCACGGACAAAAACTACGACGACAATAATAATATCAAATCATCAGTTTTTTCTCAGTTTCTCAAGTTTCGTCTCATTTTGCAGCATGAATACATGAAATAACGAAAAAATTTATAAAAATTCTCGATAGAATTAAACAAATGGAGTATATTTTCGAAGTTATTGGTTTTCTCATTTCGTGGCTATACATTTTTAAACATCCTGTATTCTCGGTACATATTTATTCTGCCAGAAGTAGGCAGCTCTTGTGGTACCTGGTGCCTGAAGAAAAATGACCTGGTCTAAACGAGCGAAGGTATACAATATGACTGGGAGGGCAATACAGGCGATGCAGGTACCGATGAACAGGTAGACTGGCCACCAAACCTTTATGCATTCGTTATAGGTCCTTGTATATGTATATATACAGCTAAGAATCCAAAATAATATCGTAAGGAGCCAGTAATTCTTGGCTTTTTGGTAATTACAAAATGACCACAAAAGTCGCCTTAGAGATTAGTGACAAAGCCGAAAGACTTTTCGGACGGGATATCCATTCGAAAATTTGACACTTGCTCAAATATCTCTTGATGATGGTTTAAAATTTCATCCACCAATACTTTTTCGATCGAATTTATGGCAAGGGAGATGATGAGTTGAAGACAACTTTAAGTCGATCCTTTTCTCCAGGATTAAATTGTTTTCCTCCTTGCCATAATCCCTTCCGTTATATCCTTAATTCCTTCATTCTTCCAGAGTCTCCTTCGAGTCCTTTCTCTTAATCGTTTCCTTATTTTCTCGTATCGATACCTTTTGTCCTGCTGTACTTCAAATCTCAGTCTCTTTTTCTTCGATATTTTCCATTGTTCCATTACGATCGCGCTGAGGTTTTCGAGGCCTCAGAAAAAAGAACGCGAAGGGGAAGCGGAGGGGAGAGGTAAAATGGCGTCTAGAAGAAACACAGGAAACAAGAGATTGTACAGACCCGCATGTCGAAGAAGACCGTGAAGTCACTTCCCGGAAACTCTAATCCACTTCTTCACGGATCCGTTGGAAAGCCACGGTGCCTTGGTCTTTTCTGCTGGCTCCCGCGACCGGCTCTCTCGGGCACTTCCGTCTTTGAAACGCACCGACGATTGTGTATTACTCTGTGACTCGGTTTTCAACACATCAACGTATTATGTAGACAAAGCTTTATGTACCAAGGATTATGCGTGTGTGTGTGTGTATCTGAAGGTGGATCTCAAAGGTCTCGTTGCCCATTTTTTTGCCATTCCTCTCGAGTTTATAAACACAATGACTCGCCGCCCGTACGATGACCGTTTTCGAATTTTTCTACCAATCATCGAAACTAACGAAAGAGATTTTCCTCACAGATTTCACAACTTTTTTCAACAATATGATTTATCAAAACACGTTTCCGGATGTTGTTCAACATTTTTTATTGGAATTTCAATCCATTTTAATTCTGTGACTCCCTAAATTTCATTCCACGCAGATTCTGGCTGCTTATTCGGATAATCGAAGATCGATTCGAAATCGGTTTGTTCTCTATTTTTTTATGACTTGTTCATAGTTATAGCTTTTTTTTTCTACTATCGAATTTTCACCTGACTTATTATTCGATCTTATACCGACCAGTCTTCTCATCGTCCTTTCTCCTTTTGAGAACGGCTCGTTACGTGTTGCTCATCGTGAATGATCGATTGCGCAAACGCATAGTCACCGATGGCGTAAAAAGTACTTGTACACATTTCCACATCGTGTAATAACGTCTGTAGGGGTCTCGTATTTTTATTATGTACACTTTAAGAAAGTATTAAAGTTGTTTTTTCTCTTTCATCATCTTCGTAATCCTAATCCTTCTACTTTTCCTATATTTTGTTTTTTATCTGTTTCACTTTCGTCTGTTTTTTCTCATTTTCTATTTTCTTTCCTTACTTTTTCAATCGTCTTTTCAAACTTTTCGTACTCTTACTCCAGATTCAATCTCACATTTCTTTGAATCGATTATTCGTTGCGCCGCGTCTGTTTTGAAATTCACACTCAAGAGTATAAAAGGAAAAAGAAAATTGAAAAGCCAAAAGCATTACACGTACACTGCGCAGGTTGAAAAGCTAAGAGTTTACAACGCGCGTGTTACAGACGCAAAAGACGCCGAGCAATATATATGAGAGACTGAAAAAAAAAGAAGTGAGAAACTGGAAATATGAAAGTGGGTTGGCGCCGGAACGATTCCATTCGCGTTGCGTCATATTGATTCTCTCGAGCGAGCAACGTGTTTTATAATTGTTCCTCGTTTCAGACACATTTCCGACACAGTCGCACTCTCTTTCTCTTTCTTTCTCTCCCGCTCGCTCCGTTTCCCCACTTCACTCATTAATTTCATTACACGCTTATACACAACAAACCAATGCAAAATTAAGCCTTACGACATTAATCACGAGACTTGAAACAGACGAAAAAGTATTTAAAACGAAAAACAGTTTTTGGTCTTCAAAAAGATCAAATGTGTTTTTATTTTTTCGAAAATTCGTTTACATCTTATTTTTCACGAAGAAAATACGTTGAAAAAATTGACAATAAATAAATGAAATTAAGAAACGAATGAATGCGAATAAATTATTTATTCATTTATTGCACTATGAAACGATGCAAGTTTCAATAGGGTATGAAGTTTGTGCAATCATTGCAGAATATTTATGATACCAAAGCGCAAACGACAATAATCGTAGGCCCTTTCGAGAAGAAATCTCTTATCGCGATGCTGTGTGATAAGAAGAAGAGACCTGTGTTGTGTCGGTTTATCTTATCGGGAGGACTAGCAAGCTCATCATCCTCATTTTTTTAATGCGGGAACTAAAGAAAGGATAGAGAGAAGAAGAGGAAGCGTGAAATGGCTTAATTAAGGCGCGAGAGTAAAACAGTGAATTTACGAAAGACCGAGGGCGAGCGGGAGGGGAGGAGGTTGTAGCAACTCAAGACATTTAAACGTTATGTGCTCAGAGTTCCCTGTTGCTTTTTCTCTAAACAGGCCAACTCCATGTTTTTTTATTTTCCTTCATGAGGGTGGCAAAACCATATTATACGTATACAAAAATGTATACATATATTTTTTTGTATATATACGAAGAAAACGAGAACAAGGTTGCACTCTCGAAGACGAGAATTGTTCGTGGATGCTGCGGCGAGAAAGAGAATACATTATTTACCATATAATCCGTATATACTATAAATATGTACTCCATTCCATATATTCCGATGCATGTACTCACCTTATATGGCATATAAATTCAATTTGTTCTCTCTTGATGCACTTTTCACGTATATTTATATATGAATGTATATATATTCGTACAGGCTACATTTTGCCATCAAAAGTTCAAGCTTATTCTCGTGGAAACCAAACACAATATATACGTGTTGGTCCATGTGAAATGAGCTGGAATTCGATTGAGGAATTTTGAATTGTGAGTTATTATTAAGAAACTTCGATCATTAAATCTTTATTCTACTACAAATGAATAAAATTTGAAAACAAAAACCACAAATAAACGAATAAACATGGTGATTTTAATATCCTTTAAAACTATAGATAGATAGTGAGAAAAAAAACAAATATTTTTCGCTTCATTCCAACAAAACTAGACTTTAATGGTATTTTTGAGTTGTTTTGCTATTCGTGGTGTAGGAATGTCCCATATGTAGGTACTCGGAGCAAGTTTCGAGAGGGAAAGAAAAGGAAGCGAGCGTGGTTCGAAGAGAGAAGAAAAAGAAGAGGAGAAAAGGAAGGAAAAGAGAGAACGTTTTCCTTTTCTCGATCTTCAGGGAGCAGAGGCAGGTTTTAAGGTTCTCTGGAGCGCGTTGTGTGGAGTGGCACTCTACACTCCCACAGACTCAACCAACGCTTCCCTTCTCTCCACCCCCTTTCTTCCCTGAGGTCCATGTGTATCTCTCTTATACTCGTTCAAGAGGCACCGCGACGTTCCCATGACGAGAGAAGCTCTCGTGTATATGCCGAGTGACGAGGGTGAACCACGGGCTTTTTATCGACTTCCGGTCGGCGTTTTACTCTTTCTCTCTCTCTCTCTCTCTCTCTCTCTCTCTCTCTCTCTCTCTCTCTCGTACATGCACACGTGCATCAAGTACCAGCCGAAGAGACCAGAGACGCGTTTAAAAACGCTTTACACGTACATTCTCAGGCAACAATTTTTATAACCTAATTATTATTTTATATTCCCAACACCAACCACTTGAACCTTTTTATAATCCCGTCATTTTTTTAACACCTCGCCAACATATTTTTCAACCAATTGAACAAAAAAAAAATTGTTCCCCGAGACAATTCCATGAAACAAACTCCCTTATTCGAGCCCTTATTTTTTTCTTATTCTCTTTCCTCATTTTTGTTTCTATTTATCAAGTTTTACACAAACTTTGATTCTTGTAAAAATGTGAACGGTAATCGTCAGACTAAAAATTTAAAGAAATTCACACTTTTTACACATTTTTTCAAACTTTTCGCAAATGTCTCGAAAGTAGAAACGTTTTTGGCTCGGACTGTATACGTCCAAAATTCTTAAGCTCGTTCTCCGTCCATCTCATATTTTCTTTCCTCTCCTCTCGTTGCTCCCTTTGTGGAAACACCGCAGGGTATCTCAAACACCACCCTTTTACCATACATCTATGTATATGTATATTTTACGTGTTTACTCACACAAGTAGGCACGACTATGTACATGTACAATAAGTTTTCATATATATATATACCGTATTTTCCTATGTATATGTATTTTGTATGCCTTTCCTTATGTATCGTTTAAGGTGCACAGGCTTTCTGTTGCATCCATCCCCCTTGAAATCCGAGCGTAACAGGTTGCCGAAAGAACTTTGCACATTTTCAGTTAACCGTTCACGACGATGTGGTATACAGAGGAGGCATGGCGATTAAATTGTAGTCGAAATGCTTCTTAACTTCATTTTCCTTAAAATCGAGCGTATATTTTTAATGTATATACGTTTACAATGTTTATGAAACAATAATATTAATAAAGATTGAATTTTCTCAAGAATAATGTTCAAAATACAATTTATATTCAACACGACAGTCAACTTTTCTTATTAATACAAAATAATAAGCAGATTCTGGTCAAATCGATACTTTGTTGGGTGACCACTTGGGCATGCACCGGTTCGCGCATAAATTGGTAAACGGAAGACAGTTTTTCCAAGTTTTTGATGGTGCTTACCAAGCGAATTGGAATGAGATCGTCAAATAACTCGCGAAATATAAACAGAAACGATACAAATGGACAAAATTCTGAAAAAGTTCGAATTTTTTAAAAACAACTATGCGTAAGATTTATTTTACGAAGTTTGGTCATCTGCATTTTATGAAGTAACAAAAAAAAACAGAAGATATTCATGCAGGATTTTCCGTATTTCCAGGGAATCGTTCGTCATTCAAAAAGTTTCCTTTACAAGCTAAAATCGTTCGTCTAGACTTCCTCGTACGTGGGAAGTCTCCTTCTGAACAAGGAAAAGTACGACCTGCAATCCTCGATTTGCATGTCCATACGTATTTTTTGTTCTATGCCTCTCGTATTTCTCATTCAACTCTCAGCGAAACGATACGCTGGAATGCAAAACTTGAATGATGAATGTTACCTAGAACTGTCAAACAATGAGAGAAACGTGACGAAAACAAATTGGTCACACACACACTTCAGACGTGTTTTGTTCTTAATATTTACTAAGACTTTACAAATATTACAATAATATAAATAAAGTTAAGCAACTTGCTAATGCAAAAATATAGAAAAAAAAGGTTCACATGATATTCCGAAATATTGAAAAAAATGACATTTTCGTATTTATAATGATTATTGCGCACTACACGTGGCGAAAAGACCAGAAAAAATTGCACTTCTGATAGGAAAAGAAAAATGTGGGAATCCCAATGGATTAGGGTCACAGACCTATCGATTTAACTTGGCCTCTTACAATATACTCAATATAACAACAACAACAAAAATCTCGTTTGCATAAGAACACGATTAAGTGTTGCGGAACGGGCTATTCGAGTTGTACAGTAATGAATGTTGATAATAATCTCTCCTTCGATGAATTGTGAACTAACGTATGTATCTTTATATACATATACTTGAAGGAGGAAAAAAGTCAGGAGATCAAGAAGAACGGGACGAAAAAAAGCAGCAAGAAAAAGATGCGGAAAAAGTTGTTGCTTCAGGTCTGGGAATCGATTTCCTGAGACTTTTTACGTTATTTTTATTTCCACTTACGTCTGATACATCATTACGTTATTAACTGTGAGCAATTCCATTTTTTTCGTAAAACCGTGTAAACAGATACCGGAAAATGTTGAGAAATTTTAGTTGAAAGAAAATGTCCACTTTGATATATAAGACAATGTTTAAAAAAAAACACTTGAAATTGTCTCCTTCATGGGAATGAAGGATGAGAGAAAAGCTTCACGGATCGTTCAACATTGATAAAAGACGAAGAGCAAAAGCACGTGCGAAGATCTTTGCCACAAGTGTTTTTTTTTCCCCAATGTCCTTAAACTTATTCTTAAGTCGATCCACAATACGTTTGTGTACGTAAAAGTTTCTGTGTGAATGAATATATGATGATTCGGTCGCAAAATCGTTCGCAGTTTCACACACATGTGTAAATTTATATATGCATGCGACCTTGATCTGGTCGGCGACCCGGGTCTCGATTCTCCGAGTTTCTTATGCAGCTTCGTCTTTCGAGAAATGAATCTTAACCACTCGCCACTATTTTTCTTCCATAATCTTCCATAAAATAGTATACTTTTTATCAAATTCAATCTAAAAATTGAATAAACATTTATTCCAAGAGCAAAAATTCAATAAACATTTCATCCAAGTAACAAATCGAAATCTCCAAATAAAAGTTATAAGATTCTTGTTTATGACTATTTGTTTTTTCTACAGATCGTACCCATTGAGTCATCGTATTAACTCTTGTCGACACTAAAATACTTTTAGTTACCCTTTAAGTACAAAATTTTTATGACCTGTCAGCATAACGTCTATGATATATCTGTCGCGTCATCAACACGTGGCATAGCTTACATGTTCACACATTCGTACACGTAATGTATAAAATATAACCGTATATGTTAAGTATATACATTCATATACATGTGAAACTTTCTCTGAGCATTCGCAAGCAAACTGCTTGAACGTCACGGAACAACGTGTATGTATAGAGGTTGTTACAAGAGTCGAGCTCACAGGAGTAGGTCGATTAAAACAAAGTCAAATTATCAACAACTTGGATTTAAAAAAAATTCGATATTTAACAAGTCTACAAAAATCTTGACCGTTGAGCTGCACCCTGGAACGAAATTCCATCACAAACTTTGCCTTTTTAAGCATTTTGTGTCAACACACAATTGAATATTCGACCACAATTAATCAAAATCGTACGATCAAGTAAAGAAAAGGAAAAATTGTTGCGATAACAAAAAAAATTAAAAAAATTCTCCCATAGAGATTTTCGTTAATTTATTCGACATAATAAAAATCCGAATTTATCATCGAAATTCAATGGTTTTACAGACTGAATTCCCTAAAAATCGTTGTAGCGATCACGATTAATTTTTTGAAAGACTGTATTTTTTTTTCTGCGGGGGACGTTGAGACGTGAGTTTGTGTTTACGCTCGTGAACGCGCATAACGAGCTATTATGCTCGAGAGCGCGTAACTCGAAAGCAATGCGTAACAACTGCAAGTAAAATATCTTTATATACATGTATGTGTATATATATGGATGTATGTGTGAGTTAAGAATGTATGCAACTGAGCGGTTTCATATCTGAGCCTTCCAGCACGAGCACCAAGTAAACCGGTGTAAAAGAATTCTACCAACGTTTGAACTAGAGACGTTGAGTGCGCTTGCGCAGGAGCTGTGATAAAGGAAGAAAAAAAGAAGAAGAAGAAACAAGAAGAAAAAAGGCCTTTATTTATCAGCGTTTCATACGAGATACGGCAAACGGAAGATCTTACATCTCTGTTATGCAGATAAGAAAAAGAATACGGAAGAATATGAACAAACGCCCGCCCGCGCGCACGGGAATCACGAGTTGAGAAAATGATTACGTCCACGTCAAAATTATGCTACTTCGTTCATACCTCAGATGAAGTTTTCTCGTGCCAAGGGATTTAAATCTCATAGATATCTTCTAAGCCTGCCGCTCACGTGAACCAAGTTTTTCATTCAGCTCATAAAGCAATTTTATCAAAAAATATTCCACTCAACTTTGCTTTCGAAAAGCATATTCTTTAATTGGTTTTTTAATTAATAAATTAGTTCGTTGATGAATTAATCGTTTTAATGAATTATTTCAACTTTGACCCTGGGATATCTTGATAAATAAATAAATATAAGCACGAGGACATAATGTGCAGTACAAGCCAGTCTGCAGAAAGAACGTGACGGAGACTTGAGTTGGAGAGTGGGAGAGAGGGAAAGGAGAGGAGAGAGTGGGAAAGAGGAAGAGGAAGAGGAGGAAGGTGGTGAACCCGGAAGGGTGTTCGTTCTCGTCTCGACGACATTATACCACAGTGTAGCGATCAACAACGAGCGTAGAACGAGAAGAGGTGTATAACACAGATAGAAACAGCATCCAAAAGATATATATGTATTCTGACGTATATATTCGTCCCGAGATTCTATATCGAGAAACGTAGTTTCGTCGCCAGCGGGTATTCGAGACCCCGATGAATATAGAAACTGAGATATTGTCAAATTCCTGCTACTTTTCGGAACCAGGAAAGACAGAATATAATGTTTGAATTAGCCAAAAGTTTCATAAATCGTCGGAACGTATTTTTGGCTCGTTTCGATATCAATTAAAAAATATTTATCTTCGATTCTGAACACCGGATACAGCTGATGATTTAAAAATTTCAATTCACATACGTTTCCAACTTATTGAAGCTTGTGTCGATGGAATGCATCGGAAAAATGTTTTTCTCTTTTTTTTACCTACTGAGACAACGGCTGACGATTATTATTGCATTCCAATGATTCAAAGTTCGATAGATTTTCTTGCATCGAATTTTCATAGAATTCTTATTAAACTAAATATATATAAATTCCTCTATAATGTTATATAAAAATTTCTAAGTGTATAGAAACTTGGATATTGCTCATTAGAGTATAGACACTAATTGTAGAAGCATAAAAATAAAAAGCGTATTTTAAAAATGCTAGAAATATAGGCGCGTTAATAGATCCGCTTGATTCAATGTGATATATCGATAGCCAAGATGATCGGAACGCCAAGAGAACGTTTTGTGGTGTATATTTAAACGAGAGGAGCGTCAAGGACCTTCCTACTTCGAACTGCCTTCAGGAAATATTCATAAATATGTATAATATGAATAGTTTAAAGTCTCTCGTTTTTTTCCTCTCTTCCTCTTTCTCTATCAACTATTTCACATCAGCGATGCTTACTTGATGCTGTTTGGCTCATTTTTTTCTTCCGTATTTTCTCGTCTCACGTTATATGCTAAACATAACCGGCGATTATTTCCGAGTCACCGTGCCGTTGACTCATTATGCAAATTTCAATGATTTAACTTTTTTTTCTTCATTCCAACGCTCCAATGTTCAATTGGATAATTGCTTGTTGACGTTCTCGAACGTAATTGCTAAAATTGATGAAATATTAAAAATCAGTACCGTCAAGTTGTCAAATCGGTTATCGAGACAAAAATTTCCTACATTTTTATACTTGGCCCCAATTTTTCGGATTTGAAAAACCTGTCTGATTTTTCAAACGTACCAATGCTGACACTTTTTCGTACTGACAACAAAAAAAAA
This sequence comes from Campoletis sonorensis, assembly GCA_013761285.1. Classification (NCBI taxonomy): domain Eukaryota; kingdom Metazoa; phylum Arthropoda; class Insecta; order Hymenoptera; family Ichneumonidae; genus Campoletis; species Campoletis sonorensis. Next base: position 2,652,193 of record JACEOJ010000079.1, on the reverse strand, counting down.
GAAAATTTGTTGCTCCCCAACCATTCAAACTAAAAATATCATCAGAAAAAATATCGCTTGCCAAAGGACGATCACGTGTCGTGAAAATACCACGATCTGGTCTCCACGTGCTGAGAAATTAGTTCCGGAGTAATAGTGCACCGAATGCATGTCTGTGAATCTCGAACTTGATCCCATCTCGGGTTTCTTGCCTCACAGAATTTTTCTCTGTTTTTTTTTTTCATATATATTGATATATATGAGAATTGAGACTTGTGTATGTATAAAGGTACATAATGTTATGTGTAAAATGTATAATATATCTTTAGAGACTTGTGCATTTAGCTCTCGACCCAGAGTCTCCCTAAAAAAGCATGTCAAAGTTTTCCAATAGAATTAGGAAAGTCGTTTAGATTTTTTTCGATGTTTCATGCGAGACGAAGACCATAATAAATAACTTGAGACGGAGAAAACTCGTGACACGTGTGTTTACGGCGTGTCAGACCGAGATGAAAAAAAAATTAGTTTGAAATTTTTGTCTCAAAACATCGCTCTAATCTTCCGAGGCATTTTATTTCTGACAACAATGTTCTATATTTTGAATTGTTTCGTAAATGAACTCACCACTTGTGGAAATTAAGCAGTCATTGTTTGAGAGAAAGTATATAATAATGAAATTTTAATACAACATTGATTTTCGAAATAAAATTGACACCCGGGGTCAAACAAATACGAGGCTTAGAATGCGATTACTTGAATATTAAGTTTTGTTGATGACAATCGACCAGCACTTTTTCAAATTGTAACGTATTCTTTCGTCACTTCCGGTTTGTACGAAATTGTTCGATTTTTCGTGAACCTCTCTGTACCTAATTTGTGTCTTTTTTTTTCTTGCAACCACGTTCTTATCGAACTTGCACTCGTCGATCACGATCTCTTATCGATTTCACTGTCACTACATACATTTGAATCTCTTTTTATGCTCTCATAATTCTGAATCTATATATTGTACGAATCGTAGTACGAATGAAAGTGACTCGGATAACTCTCGCAAAATTTATCGTTCCATATCATGCATTATGTAAGACTGATTCAAGATGCTTGACTATCTTGACTTCTTCTCCTTATTCATAGGAATAAGACACACGAGCATAAATATCCATCTCGAGCATCATATGATAAAACTGATAACAAGAGTGAGCCATTATTTTCACTTTTTCAACTATAAATATTAACGAAATGTACTTCATTTCGAAAATGTTGAAGATTTATATGAAATGGACAAAATGAGTGAATAATTCAATTAATTAAACGGAAATTGCTTTCAAAGGTGCCAAATGTACTTTAATTTAAATTTTTTTGGAGATTCATATGAAATGGAAAAAATGAGTGATTAATTAAATTAATTAAATCATCGAACATTGCATTCGAAGGTGCCAAATTTTAACATCAAATTAACATATAAATTTCTACTTATCTCCCACATTTATATAATCGTCGATGATTGAATTTTTAATTCCGGATGCTGCGAACTGAGTAATCTAATCTCGCGGAAGTATTAAGAAGTTCTTAGGAGTCGTTATATCTCGACTTCGAGGTTGAGTCGCGGAAGCACTATACTTCCGATCACTGGTGAATTAGGCGAGCACTTTGATCACGATCTTATGTACAGATTGTGTATTATACCGTCTCTCTTTCTCTCTCTCTCTCTCACACACACACTCTCTTTCTCTCTCATTCTCTGTTTCTATCTTACGATCAAATCCAGTGACCTCGCTTTAGTCAAGACTTAAGACCGTCACGAATGCTCGCACATTTCCGCTTACTCCCTCTCTTCACGGAAGTACAATTTCGTCTATTTTTACTCAGTCTCTACAACAACTTAACGTCTTTTTTTTAACGTTTTCATGTCTTTTTTCTTAGTCTTTCATGGATAAAAACTGATCTGCAGGTAAAATTTCAAACTTAAGAAATTTTTGGAAAAAAATAAAGTCCAAGACACTGACAAGGAGGAAAGAAACATAACTGTCGAGAGAATTTGGTCCCTGTAACTCATTTCTTATCTCTTTACTTGCGTAAGATTTCTCGCACCAGGAAAATAGCCTCGAGCAATGGTTCCGAACAAACAAATCTCCGTTGTCGTATCGGGGATATATATATTTAAAAAATGACCGCATATACATGTATATAAACGTATTTAACATGTAATATATACGTAATTTTCATATTATTCGACTTATAAATATTTATAAACGGAGAATAATTATTTCGGTCTTCAAATGATGCTTAACCTTTTGGATCCGCATTAATTTTAGTGATTTATTTATTTAGTCAACTTGTTTTATAATTATCGTATAATTATTTGATCGGTGAAACAGTATTCGCACGACCTTCTCGCTTAGCTGCGATTATAAAAAACTACCTTTTACCACAGTATATCACGTGGCACACGACGTGGCACACGATCCAAGTGAATAAGTCTGGAGCAACGAGAAGTTGCACTCTTTTGCGGCACGCGAAGGTCGATGCGCCGTTTTCTTATTCTTTTGTCATTTCTCTGTTTCTCTCTTTCTTTCCCTCTCTCGTTCACCAACTTATATAGACACACACTGAGAACAGGAAATCATTTCCATCCAAGTTACTGCTTCTCTGGACATTTCTATCATTCGTGTCCGCAGACGTCCTCCGTTTCTCAATGCTTCGATCGCGTGAATTACAACCGGATGTACACGTCAATATTATTTTATAATGAAGAATATTATTTCTTCGATTTTTCCTCATCCTCTCGTGATATATTTTTACAGCATGGCTTAAAAGTATCGCCGCATTTATTCCTCGTGAATCGATTTCTCATTCTATTATAATTCGATTTATTTATTTTCATGAATTACTGAAAAAGCATTCATATCGAAATATCCCTTCGCTTTAGTTTTTACTCCAAATATTTCGTTGGTTTATCGGAAAATATTGGTCTATTGGTCATCGAGTTAACATTTTGACAGTTGATAATCGAATTTCAATAATTCTATTATCGACTTCCCGTAAAATCTAAATGAGAAGAGACTCATTTGATTTTCTTTCGATTTTTTATCTACTCGAACCGATGTTATTGTTGCAAATCGTTGTGTTGAATTTTTCTTCGTCTTTATTTTTTTGTTTTTATTTTCTTTTCGACGAAACGGAAATGCCTTGTACGTCGATGGAAATACGGTTATGCAAATGCATTCGCTTTACGAAACGGATACCGGTCTTCCTGCCTTCGCCCACAAATGTATACAAGTGGTATATGTATATTTATCCGCGAGCACCGTCTTATTTTTCGTATTCTCAAACCTCTTTCTCTCTCTCTCTCTCTCTCTCTCTCTCTCTCTCTCTCTCTTGCTCTTCCTCATTATATTCTATGGTAATACAACCAAGACATTTTGATACCTGTAAACAAATACGTAGGTATGTTACACCTACGTATACACATATAAATAAATATTCGAACGTATGAGTATATATTGCATACTAACCGGACGATGCAGCTCCGATCGGCATCGTCGTCGAGGTTAACTCGACCGGAAGTCAATTTCGCAACGTCGTTTCGGTCTCTCACGGAGCTATTTTGCAATGTCAGTCGACAAGAAATTTTTCTCAATCTTCACAATATAATAGCCTCGTTCGTCAAATATCAAAATGAAAATGAAGAAGTTTCTATCATCGAAAACTCGTTGATCATTTTTAAATGAACGTGAGCTAAATACATAATATTTTTTTCGTAAAAATCGACGGACATATATCGAGACATAATAACAACATTTTTTTGTCTTATTCGTACTATTTTTTGATGACAAATATTTTGTATGAATTATTTATTCTCGATCCAAAATTATCGGTAAAAACATGAGAAAATATTTTCGCCGTGTTACTATTTTGCTAACACTTTGACTTTGCAGTGTTGTTTTATTTTATTTTTATTTATTATTCATCTTGACACAGAGGCAAGATGGGAATATGGATTGAGAATCCGCATAATGGGGTATTAGATAACACCGATGATGGATCGTCCCTGAAGTAAAAAAGAGAGGGAGAGAGAGATAGAGAGAGAAAGAAAAAAGTCCGGATAGCAATGATCTACGGCTTCATTTTTCTTGCTCACTATATAAAAATACGTGTGAATAATGCAAAGATTTACAAAAATGTGTTGTCGATGAATTTTCATCGGTTTTTTTTCTCTTTAAATTGACAGCAACCGACAGAAAAAAATATTTGTTTAAAAATCTAAATTGCCTTGGAATTATAAAGTATTCATGAATTTTAATTCATTTTATTTTTTCATTGTTTTTACAGAATTTCGGTTAAACCACCTTACCGTGTTATGAAACTGCTGCCGACGATTCAGTTGCCGCAGCTACCGCCGGTATCAGCCGCTGGCGGTATGACGGGGATGGATTCCCGTCTCCCTCCGGGGATCTCGTTGCCCTTCAGCCCCACCGATCTCTTATGGCGATACGGTCCAACCATGAGCTTTCCACCCACTGCTCATCCACCCCCGAGCCCGCTTCTGGACTTCAAAACTCACCTACCGACCACATTAGGTAACAAAACAAACATCGTGTATTTCTTCATTTCATTTTTTTCACCACATTTTGAACATTAAATACATTTACCTAACGCTCCAATCCAAAAAGTCCAACAAGATAATTAATAAAAAGATTTGAATAATAAAAATAAAGGAAAGACTCGCTTAAATCCATCAAAAAAAAACAAAAGGGCAAAAAACAAAAGAGCATTAAAAATTAAAAAAATGTAATCACTAAAGAATTCTTAACTGCACAACGTAACAATCAAAACTTTGATAAAATTAATTTATATTCGATTTCATTGACTAAAGTATTCCGAATGATTAAATTACAGCATCAGATCCAAGACTATGGTCGCGGGAGGACGTAGCAGCATTTTTACGATGGGCCGAACGAGAGTTCGATCTGCCACAATTCGATATGGACATGTTCCAAATGAATGGAAAAGCCTTGTGTTTATTGACGAAATCAGACCTCGGTGAAAGATGTCCAGGAGCAGGTGACGTTCTTCACAACGTATTGGGTATGCTTGCAAGAGATTTCAATCAATTGCAACGATGCTTACCGAGCAGTCCGGTAACACCAACAAGACCTTCGGTTTATCCGTTAAGCCCACACTCACATCCGCCGACGCCAACGTGGGTCGAAAATCATTACACGGCTAATCTCGCCTCGTTAATGTCCGCAAATTCTGTGACCCTTTCGCCCGCGCCATCGGTCGACAGTCAAGCTGGTTCACCTGGACATGCTGAAAACAATCAGACCCAAGTTTACAAGAGTGATTCCGACGAAGATAATCATCAGGGTAGCAATAGCCCACCGGCAACACCAACCGCCCTTACGGCCCAAAGGCTCAGCGAAGTTTGCGTCAAGGATCAACCAAGTCCTACTTTACCACCTCAAATGATGCCACTCACACCAGGTGCATTTAGACCAACTTCTGCCACCGCTGCCAGAGAATTTTTTCCATCCGACTCACCTGAACCCAATACGAGTAAGTTTCACAATTAAGAAAAAAAAAGAACGTCAACTATTGAAAAATCGCAACTTCATAGAGTAACCGCTTTACAACTTTGTTTTTACTTTGAAAATAAAATTCAATTCCTTTCGTAACACGCAAAAAGTGAGTTTACGCCAAGAAAAACTCAATTGAAAATTATCAACTTCGACTGAAAAAGAAAAAAAAATATCTCACCGTCATTAGAACGTTCGTAAATATCAAGTTTTACAAAAATAAGTCAAATTAATTATTGACGTCGCTTGATATTCTTCAAAACTTCACTCGGAAACTTTCTTAGCGTTATAGTTTAATAACTGAACAGAATGTGGATTTTTGAATATTTTTCCAAACGATTAAAAATTAATGAAAAATTCATCAGACGATAAAGACTCAGACCCATTACCATCTTCGAGGAATTAATAAAATGACACTCCCGATTTTTGATCAACCGAATTTTCGGCCTGATAAGAAATAACACACATAGTCAATCAACAGTAATTAATAAACATAAGATAATAATAATGATAAATCTATGACTGATTTGTTTTCAACCGTCAGAGCCACGTATTTCGTTGATGAAAAATTTAAAAATATTCAAGGTTGCTGTCTTGGTTGAATGTGATGGCATATCAAATTTGAAATATCGCCTATGTAGATTGTAATGAATTCAAGATGAGAACCGACTCGAAGTAACTAACGTTATACCAATAAAGGAGACAAACAGAAGTTTGAAATTTTATCTGATAATAAAACCCGACGCGTACACGATTAACGTTTTATTGGCTTTATTTACAGACGGTAGACTGCTTTGGGACTTTTTGCAACAACTGCTGAACGATCCGTCGCAAAGATACACTCACTACATAGCGTGGAAAAGCCGGGAAACTGGAGTTTTCAAAATAGTTGATCCACCCGGATTAGCCAGACTTTGGGGAATACAGAAAAATCACTTGTCCATGAATTACGACAAAATGAGCAGGGCTCTTCGTTACTATTACCGTGTCAATATACTCAGGAAGGTTCAGGGCGAACGACACTGTTACCAGTAAGTAAATAAACACATTTGTCAAATTCCAAAATATCGTTTTGGATTGCTACAGTTTTGAAAACAAAATGACAAAAAAATTTGATTAACATCATGAAATTTTCTTAATTTTTTTTCTTCTCAATTCTCATCAATATATTTTTTAATTAAAAAGTCAATATATGAACCTCGCTTACATGAAAATATTCTCAACCTCCGTTGTTCTGTGCTTACAGATTTCTTCGCAATCCAACCGAGCTTAAAAACATAAAGAACATTTCGTTGTTGCGACAACAAATGAGAATTAAATCGGAGCCTGAGGACGACGGTGTGATATCGGTGAACGGTATTGAGCCTGAATCGGATATGCCGACGGATTTATCGATGTCAAGTATGAATCAGCCCTCGTGCGATCAGCCATTGCCACTTCACGATCCACCGGCAAAATACAGAAGTCACGCTTACAATCTTGTTAAAACCAATCAAGAGCCGGAAGAGAGGAAGTGACGGGTAACTTAGCGGCGATAATGACGCTCGATTACGCGTAATTGGACGATACGAGTGATTCGCACGAGAGAATATATTTATACGTATCTCTATCCACATATGTACACGTATATAAAAATTATACATATATATATATGAATAAAACATCAAGAACATTCATATATAAATGTGTATTCAAATTATATATATATATATAAATATATATATATAAATCGTGTCGTGTTAAACCGATACAATATTTCTCCACTGGGAAACTACGTGGGCTGGATCGCGATCATAATGACCGAATGATCACACAGCGGGAAAAAGACTGAAGTCGTGAGAGAAAAATTTCGCTAAAGATCCCAACGACGTGAAAAATAAATCGAAAATACAAAGAGGATGCACAATGATAATAAAAGAAAGGAAAAAAAACGTCACATCGCGACTTTTCCTGGAGAAACATACACGCAATGATATCCGACGATGAGGAAAATACTTAAACGTGAGAAATCGTACCGATAAATTGACACTTGCACCGTTGCATCAATTTATCTCCTTTTTTAATGTTTCTCCTGGCAAGAAACATGATGAAGTTTGAAAAATTGCATCCGAAGTGTGTCAAACATCACTGAGAGCAAATAAAACGGATATTTGTTTTTCGTCCGTTTCTCTCTTTGCGATTTGAACAGGGACAAGTGTGATTCTTTAAGAAAGGAGAAAACTTACTAACTCCTCGATCCACACAAGAAAATCTGTCCGAATAGGGCAACTTGCGTTTTTTTGTCGCTTGGAGACGAACCTCGGGCACTCGAGCCGGAAAGACTAGAGTTCCCAACCATCATCATCATCATCATCATCCCACTCTCCTTTTTGCCTCCTTCCAATCCACAACCGCCCGACAAATCTGTGCCAAGAACGTTACCCTTACCGTTAGAAAAAATATATATACATATATTCATATGTATATTACGTATACGTGGTGTCTCAAAAATAACGCTCGAATTTTGCAGTTTCATAGATCGTTAAAATCCGAAGCTGAAACGTCCTTTTTCGTGCTCCTTTTCTACGACTCCACCGCTGATCAGTTGGTTGCTGACTGAACACACGAAAAAATACGATTTCAATATCATTTTCTTAATTTTTCCAAATTTACATCCAATTACCAGTGTCCCAAAAATCTCTACTTTGATTTTTGAATAACTGAAGATTTTTTGAAAGATGTGATGGAAATGAAAATTGATACGGACTTTTCCCTTTGGATTTTTACGATCTAACAATTAACTGGTTGCTGCTCGAAGCACGATTGTTGAAACACCCTGTACATTGGATGTATGTTTGTATTGCGTTGTACGTGAGAAATACCGGGATGTTGCCGAGCGTGTTCCGTGTTCCCAATTTGTAAACGGACGGAAGGCTCGCCAAATTTTCTGCATCAAAGGCCTCGTGAACTTTCGGAACTCGAGGAGTATAGGGAAAGAGGGAAAGGGGCAATTCTCCTCGAGATCGCTCGGTGTGAGATTCACGAGAAGCCTCTTGAAGCGGATTGCAATCTTATGTAATCGAATATCCAGAGACTGGTCTCTCTTTTTTACTTCGGGACAAAAAAAATATATATCTCGAATAATTCGTTCGGTTAATAACTGTTTTTGCTCCAAGCGCGATATCGAATGATTATGCGACCATTGTTACAGAATGGAAAAGGTCGAAAAAATATTGATTTCAAAAATTAATAGAAAAACTCATGCACCGATAGAGTGAATGCGTTTTTTTTTCTCGCGGTAATAAAGAACGTCCGTCTCTGTCGAATATTAGTGTAGCGCGTAAGGATGATTCGCTAATGTAAATAAATCGGAAAAAACCGTAATGAACATCGTAAGAAAATTAAGAATAATTGCGATAAAGAGATCAGCTCATTTAATATGCGAGATTAAGAAAAAAAAAAAAAACAAATGAAAATACGGAATCTATAACACTGTGAGACAATTAAAGAAGAAGAAAAAAAAACAAATAGAAGGAATTTTTATGAAATCCGGGGCCAGAGTTATATTTAAATTTATACACGAATTCATAAATATATTAATATATATATATATCTTTGAATTTAGATATATGTATATGAACATATATTTTAATACCAAAATTTATATTCGAAATTTCTATGTTATTGGTGGTGTGTGATTTTGTGGCTTACATTCCACGACCGAGCTCGGTAAACTCCTCCTCATTACCTGTCCTTAATCCCTCTAAATTGTCATCCCTTTTTCGAGTCTTGTCGATAATCGATCAGGACACTCAGAGCCGGGGATTATCGTTGTTGAAACGTCGAAAATATTGAAATTTGTATAGAGTTACAAAAAAAGCCTGTATATTATTTATAAACTTTGTGCACAAATAAGTGCAAATTTTTTCAAACTTTTCATAAAATATTGCGACGAACATTCATGGATGAAAAACATACGATTAACATTTTGGGCATAAAAAAATAAACAAATTTCGTTACACGCGATTGTTGGAAATTTCAATATCGTAATCGCCTGCTCGATGAACCTATCCTTTTCGTCGAGTCTCCAAATTGGAATACAACAGGAACGAAAAATGATAAAAAAAACAAGAAACCATAATAATAATAGAACGAAAAAAACATAGAGATTAAGGAAGAAAAAAGAAGACGAAGAAATAGGACGATAACAGGAAAGAATGATAATCGCTTTTCGAGATAATAAACTTATGATATTTTTGCACAAAAAAAATAAAAGAATTGAAAAAAAAAAAAATAACAAAAAACACTGTGAAGCGCGTTGCCCACGTGCGCAAAACAATGAGAGTGTGATTAAACTGAAGTTGACTGTGTGTGCGTGCGTGCGTGCGTGTGTGCGTGCGAGGTAAAATAGAATGGAGACCTATTATCTGGCTTCTTGTATACTGTGATCTCTGTAAGGTAAAAAGAAAGGAAAAAAAGTAGAAAGAAACGAGTGAATTAATTATTAATTGAAGAACGATGGAAAAAATAAAAAAAGTAATAATGATTAAGATACAAAGGATTAATTGTAGTTGAAATTAAGTAAATAATTAAATGAATAAATAATTAATAATAAATGAGAAAAAAAAGAAAAAAAAAACAACAACAACAAATATATGCGAGATTTAAGAGAGTATAATATTAATGATATAAGAAGAATATATATGTATATCTTTAACTATCGTTTACAAAGTGTAAATAATTTATATACGCGAAAAACGGTGAAACGCGCAAGCTCAAAGCCGCAAATATAGTTACGTACATGTATATATATATATGTAAATGTTCAACTATTCAGTTATAAACATTTATATATATTCGTAGATGAAATAAATAAAAATAAACAAACGAAAAAAGATGATCGCGCGTATCGCACGAAGCATAACGGAATAACGACACATCGTGGTGAAAAAAAAAAAAAGAAACAACAACGTTTATACGATATCATGCGTAGGAGACAGAAATATCTTGTATAAAAAAATGCGGAAACAAAGGAGAGAAAAAAAAAAGTATCATACGGACACTTGTAAAATTCTAGATTTATCGCCATTTTATTATGTAACTTGTTATCGGAGAGATTACGAACGATGAATGATGTAAATATAGACTTATATACTTATTAAGAACATAAACGTGTTTATTTTAATGATTCCAACAATTTACCTCATCCTCCATAATAGTTAATAGAAGGATAGAAAACTCCTCGTCTTTGAATATATCTTACACTTTTTTCTTCACCGGGGATTTGCGGCTGATTAAAGGAACGTGAAAAAATTAAGGGAAACAGTCTTTAATTGTTCTTTCTGTGGTATCGAAGCTTGCATCATTGAAATGCACAAGTTTTTGCTCTTTTCTTTACGGTTCACTGAAAATCTACGTTCGAAAATTGTAGGTCACTTCAACAGTACAAAACATTCTTAGAAAAATTATTTTTCATCGTATTACAATCGTACAAACTCTAATACTCTTCTTCTTTTCTGGGCTTTGGTTTGGCTTAATTCCTAGTCTGGAAAAATATCACTTCGTCGGCGATGATTGCTGTCGTTGGTCTCGCAACACCCTCCTCGTCTTTTATTTCACCGTAACTCAGGCGCCCGTTCACCAGAACTCGTTGACCCTTCTTCAAATAATTGTACACTGAATCGCGCAAATAGGGCTTGAATACGCATACTCTGTGCCAATCTGTCCTCTGCATGAAATCACCTAAATTACAAAATCAATTGTTTTGGTTTTGTTCATTTTCGCTTTGGCGCTTTGAGTTAAACTTCTTTTTAATCTTCTTTGTGAGCCACAGCGTTGTTATTATCATTGCGTATCAACTAAATTCTTAATATTTCTAGTTTTTGCAAAAGTTTACGAGCGACAAATGCTTTTCTAGCTTCATTTTCAATCTGGCGTTGATAAAGTCAAATTATCGTGCAATCAAAGTTTTCCGATGTTGCGATAATCCGTGTTGGAAGAACTATGGAAATGTCTGTTTTTCAGGGTTAGAAGATCATTTTAAAAATGAAATACAATCATTTTTTTGTAAAAAAATAATGGTTCATTTTTTCCTGTAAAAGTCTTCATTGAGATTATGCAAAATCTTTTTACTCACCGCCCTCATATTTGTAGTTAGTATGAGTCGCTAGGGAAAATACAACGACCGGGTGATCTTCAGAGCCTCGCTTCTGAGGATCGTTGCCAGTTCTTCCGAGCAATGTCACTTGATTGAGGGCTACAAAAATGTTCAGTGACAATTGAAATTATATGAAAAATTGAACGATGCAAGAATATGGAAACCTTTGAATTTCTATAGAATTTCAATTCTAGAGTCAAAAAGGATTCGATTTATTCAAGATTTTTCAAGTTGTTTCAATTCCACCGAAGAATTTTCAGGAGTTCGAACGGATTTTTGGAATATCATTGTTGATAAAGATTACGAGTGATTGACAGTATCAAAATCATCTGACTAGATGACCTTGAATTGTACACTCTTCGTGTTACACATTCAGTGGAAATGAATGGAATTTCAAACATGCATCCACTTATCAATAGGGATGAAAAAAATCTAATTGTATGATTTTAATAATGAATATTGGAATGACGAATAATTGGTTCTTACTTTTTTCGATTTTACTTGTGTCGATACCTTCGGAAGCCATAAACCTCGCACCGGCAATTTGGTTTATTTGTCTACACGTGCGCAACATAACCTAGAGTCACAAATTTGAGCGATTATTAAATGATATAAATATCGAATGATTGCATGCGAAAACGTTGAGTTGATAGAAACAAATTGCACCTACTCTATTCAGTGCCATTTCAACGAGCTCAACAATTATTGATTACGAGACAAGAGAGTTTGAATTTCAGTTATTTCGAATGAATGTTCACGAATGCTAACAATTCCTTTTGTTTTTTTATTTCTTTTGGAACGAGATGAAATATTTTAGGCGGGATTGTGAAAAGATCGTCAAGTGCATGATTTCAAGAACAGAGAGCGTTGCATGTATCTGGCTGTGGCAGCAGCCGAGATCAATCGACAAAACAGATCGACGTTCGACGAAAAATGTTATCTCTACCATATCAACTGCGCAGGGGTTCGATTCCAGCCTCCAAGCCTATGTAGCCTACAAACTTCCCCTAAGTCGGGCTCCTCAAGTCAACAAAATAGATTTTTTAAACAAAAATATCTTGAGATTCGTTTGGTGGCTTTTCGTGGTGAAGCAATTTGAACGTTCACCGATGTACCGTGTTTGTGACTAGGATATAGTCATTCGAATCTTAATTCTCAAATTCTAATGTTAGCATTACCTGGAAAACAAGTGAATTAATAATAATACTGACAGACAAACGATGCCACGTCGATTAGACCCCTGGTAATCCCTGCTAGAATGGAGATTGAAATTTTTGGTGACAACTTAATGGCGGACCTTTAGGGTCATTAACGAGGGTTACACTGGTCGAATGGCTTTTATTATATGGTCTTCACAACAGCTGTATGCAACGTTCAAAGCATAATTCAATCTATGAACGCTGTATTCGTCTTGCAAAAAACGTCGTAAACATAAAAAATACGCGATAACTACAGATTTCGATTATTCCGAACAATATAATAATAATATTCTATTTTCTCCCTGTCGAATGACTATTTTTCTATATTATTATATGTTATATTGTTTTTATTTTCATTTATATTTTTGTCATTTCAATTATTCTCAATATTTTTCTTATGATTTTTATTTTTACTTTTGTTAGTTCGATTGTAAGGTAAATGGGTACGCCGTCGACAAACAAATGGATAAATAAATATTTTATATAATTATTTGACATAACTCGGGGGAAATTGCTTGTACTGCCAAATTCTTTTTTTCATTGAATTTGCTACGGACATAAATAATTGATTGTTTTTCATGCATAAGATACACGAAGAATTGGCTCTCTTTAATGAATAAAAAACGCAGCCGATATGCATTCGTAATTTGAAGAATCTTCAACCCTATCGCATAAATTCTTTATTATCAATTGAATGCAATAGTATCGAATAAATATAGTTTAGCATTAATCGGATGTTTCTGGAACAAATTGAAGGCGCTATAGAATGCCGGGTTGGAAAATATAATTAAAAATCCACTAACTTTTAAAATCGTGAGTAAACTTTCCCCGAAATTGCAAAAGTACATCGACGTTAATTTTGGGTATTTTCGTACACGCGCGGTCAAATTCAACTATGGGAAAGTCCCAGAGTTAATAGTTCACTTAAACGGATTATTTCAATAACCCACAATAAAGGGTGTCGAAAGGATATGGAGCCCGCAAGGAAAGCGACATGTTAATCCTGCGGATAATCCAACTGGCGACAGTGTCCATAAACCAAAGTTTTGTGTCTGCTAACCGATTTTGAATGATTTTTAATGAGGCAGGTCCATCCTGCGTCGTCGTGCGACAACCACCTGAGCAGGTAGCGGGTTTATCGGCGCCGCAGTGACCCTCATTGGCGCCTGAATAGGGGAGAGTCGGGTAATACCAGACAGTGCAATTTCTAGACGCTTCTTTTTCGTGTTTAATTTAACTTTTCAATTATTTTAAATTAAAGTTTTATTTATTTATTGAATTCTATCTACTCCACTCTCCCTTTTCGATGACAGCATTTGGCAAAAAACGTCTTTTGTGTCATTTTTTGTTAATTTCAAAAGTCATTTGCCTATTTTTATGTTTATAACCGACTTTGGCACGTAACTGAAGCTGTTTATTTAATTGAAAACGCGAACGTGAAATTGTTCTTTTCCACAGGTTTTCGATGAATAAGTAAAAAAGTATTATTACACTCGAGAGCTTGGAACGTGGACTATTCGTTTTTTGTATGAATTTTTGAAACAAAGATACTTTGAGTAAAATTCTTGATCGTTTTTCCTTCGCCCTTCTTGACTTATTATGTAAATTATTAATTATGTATAATAAAACAAAAAGGATGAAAATCCAGATTTAATTATATAAATTCGTGTCCACTTTGTAACTGGACTGTATTTTTGTTCTACACCTTTTTATTCGCAAGTTGATAAACTTAATGAAAAATATTAGCGTCAGTTTTGGTTCATTCCTTTTCCAAATTGAAAATCAAACAATCGGCAGATATTAAAATCAATAATCACATTTATAACAATTATGATGTTTCATTAACTATTCACCGGACGCGTGAAAATTTCAAAAGATTCAGATTGCTTTTTTCGTCAAATTAGATACATTTGTTGATTTTCTAGAGTGTTTTTGAATTTTTTTCGACGTTTTTCGCTTTCACATTCATTTATTCATAACAATTATGATGCTTTATTGAATCTCAGTATTTACCAGATGGCTGAAAATCTCGAAAGATTCGGATTGCTTTTTTCGTCAAATGAGATACATTTGTGGATTTTCTAGAGTATTTTTGAATTTTTTTCGAAATTCTTCGCTTTCACATTCATACATTCATAAAAATTATGATGTTTTATTTAATTTCAGTATTTACCAGATGGATGAAAATCTGAAAAGATTCAGATTGCTTTTTTCGTCACATTACATGTATTATTTGTTGATTTTTTAGAGTACTCTTCGATTTTTTTTTCATTTCAGCTTTTATTTTCGATTTTCCCTGGGTGCAATTATTGAGAAAATGTTCGTTCTATGCTTCAGAAATTTCATACTTTTGATACCGAGTCTATTTCCAAAACCTTAAGCGACATTCGGGATTTTCGATTAATTTTTATAAACGATTTGGAAAATTTTATATAAAAGGAATAATGTCGTAGATTTTTTTTTACTTTTAGAAATAATTTGCCTGTTCAATTGAATTCAACGGGTCTTTTCATTTAAACACTACCATTATACTTTTATTTTTATTTTTTGATAGCCGATGCTTGAAAAATCGCTGATCTGATCGAATAAAATTGTTAAATATTCAATTTCAATTGTAATTTTATGAAAAATTTGCAATATTCCATATACAAAAATTTCGAAGCGATCGAAAATGACCTGCATAGGACGTCGTCGGTCAAATTGACCCTACGGTAAAAACCCATCAGGCCCGGCCGCCATTGGCCACGTACCGACGTAGGACAAGTAGGGTGGGGGGCAATTAGTCCCCGTTTCCCACACTCAGTGTGAAAACCGGGGGAGGGGGTTTTTGCTATAAAAGACGCCGGTCAATAGCAAATTTGAGCAGTCTTGATCAAATTTTCGTGAGAAACAAAATTGAGTGGGAACGATCAAGAGTAAAACGGAATCAAAATCGATGTTCGTGTTTGAGTTGTAGTGAATTTTTCGATACTTTTTATTTGTTCATCATTCTTGAGTGCAGTCATTTGTTCGATACCTTTTTTTTACTTGACTAAGCCAGTCATACAGTTTACTTAACAGTGAAGTTCTTCGATACTTTTTTTTTAAATCGGCTTAAAAAGTCATACAGTTTGATTACTTGACAGTGTAGTTGTTCGCGACTTTTTTTTTATTCAAGTGAAAGTTTCGCAACGATGTCAAAAGAATCGGGGAAGAAGTGATAATCGAAATGATTTTTTTCACATTTTGTGAGAAACGAAAGTGTGTGGCAACGATCAAGTGTAAAACGGAATAAAAATCGATGTTCGTGTTGGTGTTGTAGTTAATTTTTTGACGCTTTTTATTTTTTCGTAATTCGTGAGTGCAGTGAAGTTGTTTGATACTCGATTTTACTTGACGAAGTATCGCATAAATGGAGTTTCGCAGCGATGGCAAAGGAATCGGGGAAAAAGTGATAATCGAAGTGATTTTCTTCACACGAATGGGATGAAAGAATGATAATTCAAACGTTTCAACTACAAAATGGTAAGTCCAAATGTATTCATATTTTTTTAAACCAACTTTGTGAATCACAGTTTGCAACCTGAAGTGTTGCCATTAGATGGATTCGAACAGAAAAGAAAAGTTGAATTATTTCTCGCACAATATTAACCATTACTATTCGGAAGAAAACAGTCAAAAACATAGGAAACAGTGATTTCCGATTTTTTTCGTTCCAATTCATTTTATGGCAACAGCTCAAACTCCGCAAAATTGCATCCTCTGGGCGCTTATGGGTTGAAGAGGTTGAAGCGTTACCTATACTATCCATGATTTTTATTTGAAAACAGAAAGTGTTAGAGTCCAGATTGTTCTGCGTCTTTTTAGATTTTTTGAAATATTTTGAAATTTTTGGAATATAATATTTGATGAACTATGATATCATTATAATTAAAACAAATAAGTGGTTCGAGATTAAACAGTGATTGATGCAGGTAAGGAAAATAAATATTTTTCACGTTAAACTACAATAAAGTGAGTGCTAATATGTGGAAATGTTAAAACAAAAAATTGTTTCCAGTTCAAACAGTGATTGAGACAGGTAAGAAAAATCAAATTTTTTAACGTTTTAACTACAAAGATGTGAGTGCAAATATGTGAAAATGTTAAAACAAATAAGTGTTTCCAGCTCAAACAGTGATTGAGACAGGTAAGAAAAATCAAATTTTGTTACGTTTCAACTACAAAAAGGTGAGTGCAAATATGTGGAAATGTTAAAACAAATAAGTGTTTCCAGTTCAAACAGTGATTGAGACAGGTAAGAATAATCAATTTTTTTTACGTTTCAACTACAAAGAAGTGAGTGCAAATAAGTGAAAATTTTAAAACAAATGAGTGTTTCGAGTTCAAACAGTGATTGATCCAGGTAAGAAAAATCAATATTTTTTACGTTTTAACTACAAAAAGGTGAGTCCAAATATGTATATATTTTTAAACAAATGAGTGTTTCGAGTTTGAACAGTGATTGAAAGAGGTAAGAAAAATCAATTTTTTTTCATTTCAACTACAAAAACGTGAGTATAAATATGTTAAATTTTTAAAACAAATAAGTGGTTCGAGTTTAAACAGTGATTGATGCAGGTAAGAAAAATCAATAC
Source organism: Campoletis sonorensis (assembly GCA_013761285.1). Classification (NCBI taxonomy): domain Eukaryota; kingdom Metazoa; phylum Arthropoda; class Insecta; order Hymenoptera; family Ichneumonidae; genus Campoletis; species Campoletis sonorensis. The sequence continues at coordinate 2,634,684 of JACEOJ010000079.1, read as the reverse complement.
TTTTTACGTTTAACTACAAAAAGGTGAGTATAAATATGTTGAATTTGTGATTGAAACAGGTAAGAAAAATCAATTTTTTTAACGTATCAACTACAAAAAGGTATGAGCCCAAATATTCTTCTACATTTTAAACAACTTAGTGCTTCAAGTTCAAACAGAGTGATCGAAACAGGTAAGTAAAATGTTTTTTACGTTTTAACAATAGCAAGTTGTGTTTAAATTTTTTGTTTCCGAAACAACCTTTTGCATTTAAAATTTAAACGGGGCGAATTGAACAGGTAAGAGAACACAAGATATTTCACGTTTCAACCATAGAAAGTCGCATCCTTTTTTGTGTTTTTTTTTTTCTTTACAAAAGAACTTTTTCAACGTACACTGATACGCCGTGATTTCATTGTATAAATTGATGGGGGTGTATTAATTAAAACGTAATTCAACGAACGAATCCGCTCAGAGCGTGAAGTGATATTTACATTTTTCTACATGCCAATCGTCTCAAAACTTTTTATAAAAATCTACCTTATCGACGGATTTGGCGCTGTCCGCTAATGCCGGCAAAAGATGGTTCATTCCTGTTGAACCTGCGGCGAAGTTATGAGAGAACCAGCGGTGTAACCAACGTGTAACGCATGTGTTCAATGTGTTCTGGAGGCACAGTGTCAAATCGTCATTGTTGATTTTGCAGTAAAAACAGTTAAACATGCCCGACAGCTCGGACGAAGAACTTTGTGATTTAGATAATGGGATTGAAAGTCCTTGGATTCCTTATAGAGATCGCGAAGAATGGAAAGATGTAGTTCCTGTACCGCAAGACGATGGACCGCACCCCGTAGCCGCGATCGCATATTCCGACAGATGTGAGTGTTTTTTAATTTCTATACATTTTACTTTCCTTCCAATACGTTTTGGTTGACGAGATTCATTTCATCCCTGTCCATTGATGTTCATTGAGCTTGTTGGCACCATTTTGAATTAATTCGCATAACCTCAAACTTATTCGTTTTATCTTCTTATCGAATGCAATTATTAACAATTTTGTAGTAAACTTTGTTCCTTTCATACACTTTATCACTAAATGCTCACCAAATATGTTTTTTCTACACACCATTCTTCGCGTTGTCTAGAAACGAATTATAACAGTGAATGATAAAAACATTCAGATGGTTTTTTACGCTCTTGTAGGGTTTACGTTTGAGAAAATGAATTCTTCAAGAGTTAAAAATGGAAAGAAAATGTTCACCAGACAGAAAAGATTACTCTTGTTATTTGTGATTTGCAACATGTTCTGTTGAAATAAATGCTTGTTTCTTTCGCCGTGATCAGGAAACTTTTATCGTTGAAACTCAACAATGAATCTTTGTTTGCTTGAACAATTTGGCAACTGACAAAGATTTTGTCCCAGTTTCACTATTTTTTTGGAGCCTGGAACTAGAACACCATTATCGCTATGATAATAATGTAAATTTTTATGAAAATCCAATCAAAAATGGATCAGTAATGTATTATTAACATTGAAATATATATTTCTGCAGTTGAAGATCGTTATGACTACTTCAGAGCGGTGCTAAAATCAGGTGAGAAATCTGAACGAACGCTGGCTTTGACGGTGGACTGCATTCGTTCAAATCCAGCAAACTATACGGTATGGCAATACAGACGAGAAATACTGGAGGAGCTTGGCAAAGATCTGCGAGAAGAATTGAAGTACATAGATTCTATGATTACGAAGAATGCAAAAAATTACCAAGTCTGGCATCACAGAAAAGTCATAGTTGAATGGCTGCAGGACGCCAATGAGGAACTTGCGTTCACTGAGACTATTTTGCAAAAAGATCCTAAAAATTATCACACTTGGCAACACAGACAATGGTGCATAAAAACGTTCAAGTAAGTGGAAAAAAAGACCCAATATAATCTCTTAAAATAAATGAATTATTATTTTCAAAGAATTTCTCTGAATTTGAGATATTTGAAGTACAGAAAATTCCCATTATATCTAGAATAAGTGCATCAGCGAATATAAATGATTATTTGGCATAATCCTCAATTGGCAAATTCGAATAAAAATCCGTGCCCTCATCAACTCAGTTTTAATCCTATGCATTATTTTTTTTCAGTCTCTTCGACAAAGAACTGGAGTATGTGGAACAATTATTGCTGGAAGATATCAGAAACAATTCGGCCTGGAATCAGCGTTACTTCGTGTTGAAACATACGACAAAATTTGAACAAGCGGTAATAGATAAAGAAGTCGATTTCGCTTTATCAAAAATCTCGATCGTCAAAGGGAACGAAAGTGCATGGAATTATTTAAGAGGGTATGAATTTTCTATCGATCTTCTTTCATTCTCACGCGCACTTTTTTCAAATTTTCAATTTTTTAATTTCCTTTTAATTTTTCTTTCTAGTATTCTGATGCACGATACTCAAGGTGGTCTCGCAAGAAATAAGAAAGTGATGAAACGCTGCGAGGAGTTGTATTTGGGAGGTTGTCGCGTAAACCACCTGCTCGCCTGCATAATCGACATTTGTCGTGAAAGACACAACAGCGCGGAAACCGAAAGTTTCTATACGATTGAACACGCACTTTCGGTAAGTAAAATAAGCAGCTGGTTCAAATTTTCAATTGTATCAATTCCGGGTGACCAAACAACTTTTCTTGTCCTCTTCAGCTTTGCAAAGAGTTGTCGGATGAACATGACAAAATACGAAGACGATATTGGGATTTCGTTACACAACAGTTGAAAGACAAGCTACATATTGATACATAATTTACTAATGATAAGAATGTGTTATTTACTTAATATTCAGAGGAATAAATGTTTATAATAATATATTGTTGAACCATAATTTTATGATTTACGGAGTTAATGAAACGGTGTTCTCCATCTGCCAATGTTTTCAAAGTCATCAGCTCGTCGTGTAAGAAAACGATAAATTTCTTGAAGACGTGGAGTTCGATTGTTTTTCTCCTACGTATAATACAAAATTCATAAAGTTTCACCCATATTCTGTATGATAGGTTTAGCTATATGGTCATAAACCGATATGGCGAAATAAGTTTAAACGTAAATATTAGTTTTCTAAGCGGGTTCGCCATAGATTTTGACAAGTTGATCGCAGTGAAACGCACAACTCCGGTTTATTTGTAGGAATAATATAAAATGCATCGCAACACCCGTTTGAGGTATTTATTTTGGATAATCCACGATTTAGTTTAGTAATTACATATTGGTTAACTTTTGATGCTTGCGGCTTTAAATCTTCCTTTATGTAAAAGCTTGCGTTATGCGTAAATGTTCGGGGGACGACTCAAAAGCAGGTTCTCATTCATCAGTACAGAACGAGCAACACATTAATGGTTACCGGTACTAAGAAAAAATGTACAAATGTAAAAACATTGCTGGATCTTTTTTCGCTCAGAGATACATCTGCGACGCTTGAAGCTAGAACAAAAATAAACCATGGTTGAGCTCAGTCGTCGCTCGTCGCAGCCCTGTACCCTCATGCATGATGCCGTGTAACGCCGTCACTTCTGCAGAACGTTTCAACTACTTAGTGATTTCAAGCAGTGTGGTCGACGATGTAGCGAAGGTAGTCTTGATGTGGATTCGCAGAGAATGCTCGGACCATGATAGCGCGACTGTCTCTCAATGCACTTGTATTTTCTACCAGACTGCTATTTATTCAGAGCAGATTCCTATTTGTCTGAATAGAGCGGACAACGAAGTAGTTACCGGTAACCAAAAAAAATTTACAATTATGCAAACGTTGCTGCACCTTTTTCGCTGCGAGACACACCCGCAATGCTTGAAACTAATGTTTAAAAAAACCATAGGCGAGCTCAGCTTTATTTCATTCCCTCATTCGTGATGACGGAACGCCGTTACTTACCCAGGAGTTTTCAAAGGCTCCATAATGTCAAGCGATGTAACCATGTTAGCTTCGGAAAAAAATGTATTTGCGAAGTTCCACGCTGTCCTATACACTTGAAGCTGCACCCCCATCGCTAGGTAAAACTTACTTTGCATAGGCCAACGATACAAACCCGTCGTCAGCTCAAAATGTAATTAGTGTCGTTGGCAAGATGACCACTAGCATTTCCCTTTCGTTCAACGTCATAAATGCGCAAATTAATTCAATTCAACATAGTTCTGAGACAGGAAAAACTGAAGTTAAACTTCAATCAACGTCAGACGACATAGTCTTAATACTTTGCACACTTTCTGTTATTCTACAATGATAGGGTTACAGGAAAATAGAAATACACATAATTTATACATTAATTTATTAAGAAACTCATTATTATTCTTATTATTGACTTATCAAACTAATTATCATTAACTTTATCACGAACATAAATTAAGGTGACTCATCCGAGGACTCATCAGAGTAAATCTGACCTCTAGCTAGAGCGGTATCTAGCCAAAATTCCGGAGTTGCTTGCTCCTCTTCTTGCAAATAAGCAACGTGTCGTCTTCTCCACGTTGCGGCGATGATCTCGTTGTACAGCTCTCTTGATTCTCGCAACAGTATACTATGAAAGAGATAAAGGAGCAACCAGTCACCAACATGGTCTCCACAAAAGTGGTGAAAATGTGAATATTTGCATTCGGACCCATCAACTTCCATGTTCTCTGGGTCCTCCGGCGTTGAGCAGAAGCAAGAGGCATGTCTTCCAAACGAACAGTTATTATAACCAACGTCTATATCCAAAAGGTTGTTAATCTTAATGATGCTTTCGAAATTGTTCATGGCTGGAGTCACCACCATCCCACCAAGTACAGGTGACAGATTTTCCACATTTACGAGAACCCAATTGTCTCGTGTTCTTCTCGGATCGAAATTATACTCAATTTCTAATGGTTTTCCATTTAAAAACTTAGCTTCAAATTTTCGTGTCGGGAATAGCCATTGTTGCTCCAGATCCGGCTCGTCTCCTTCAGCATTTGGTGAAATTCGCCATGACGTGGAGCACGCGGGTGTTCGGAGTTTTCTCAATTCTAGTGGCGCCATCCTGATCGTAGTTGATCCCGCACTTTTGAGTTTTGTTGTTTTTTCCTTCAACTGCGCAAAGGACCGGACACGTCCTGATGGTTTAATAGACCAAAGTACCACTAAATATGAGCCATACTGCTGCTTACTTTATACTTGACGCATTATCAGAACCTGTGGTCATGACACATATTGTTTAACTAACAACAAAAATGCCTAACTGTTACACAAAAGGTATCTGCATTGAATGTTATTCACCCATCTATTGAATTCCATTTACCTATTATATGAAACGGCACAATACAATAACAAATGACGTCATGGCTCCTCGATCCAACCTATAATTACAATGGTATTGGAAAATCCATTTTAAAATCCGTTGTAAAAACATTTCTTTATACCTACTGCAGTTCGATGTACGACACTTGATTATAATGCGGGTTGTATGAACAGGTGCTACATTGAATTTTTTCTATTTCTGTCATTGTTTGGTAATCGTTTGATTCTAAGGTCATAGGTTTTGTTTGTTTACATTATTGGCCGTTGAAACATTCTCCTTTATTAGAATGACTAGAATTCTTCTGTGCTCTCAGTCTTCGCTTTTCCAAACTTGCAAACTATGCATGCGAAAAAAAGGCTGGTAGCTATAGAGTGGCAGCAGACCTCTTAGAATGTTCTGTACCAATAAGTCGTCGATGCAATGACTCGGCGACACGTTCATAAGGAGGCATTCGTGTCGCGTGTCTATCAATACTTATGAGATTGGAGATAACGATTCTATTGTGCAGCCACCGATGGAATAACACATTGGACTATTTATGTCTACTTCAACGTAGTTGACAAAAACTGCATCGTAAACATTGCACGTACTCTACGTGCCATGTGAATACCAAAAATCACAATTGTTAACAGATTTGTAGGGGTGATGGAACGTGCATTGTAGCAACTTTTTCAACAATAAATATGAGTATCTACAATTTTGTTCAATGATTTCATAGTGGTTCACGCTGAATGCTTGTAACTATCGATCTATTGCTGACGTTATGCGTGAGAAGCGGATTCCCATCCGTCCAAATAAAACGAGTAACACAACAATGGTTACCGGTAATCAAAAAAATGTACAGATGTGAAAATATTGATGCACCTTTGTGCAATTAATGATGCATCTGCGACGCTTGAAGCTACAACAAAAAACCATAAGTGAGCCCAGTCAATGCTCGTCAAAGCTTTGCACCCGCATACATGATCCAGCAACACCGTTAGGTCCATAGGACGTTTCAAATGTTGAGTAATGTCAATGTGTGCAGTCGGAGTTAGAGCGAAGGTAGCTTTAATAGAAATAGACTGGATGTTTGATCAACCACAGCGACTCTCTGCCAATGCACATGCATTGGTTATGAGATGTTCACTCGCAGCTCGAGTTTTCTTCTACCAGCCAGGTATATACCAAACGTCGCAAAGCATTCATTAAGAAGTGCAGCGTCAACGATAACGAGACACTCTTTGTGAAATACAGGAGTATTATGGAACTGTTCTTCTATTTATCGACACCGGGGGTTGGGTCATGAAGGTACTACCGGTGGTCTTTGAGATAGGCCACTGAGACAAACGCGAGATGACGGACGACTGAGACGAGACCATTGATTCATGTCCAGCGTAAGATGAACGGGACAGAACAAACCCACCAGAAATCCAGAGCAAATACTTGGGCTCACGGATGATAAGCATGGCAACATTGGACGTTATTTGGACGTTATACTGAATCAATTTTGGCTTTACATCGGACCCGACGATGACAGTATTTACAGTTAGAACAACGACGAAGAGTGGTCAACTATAACATGCAATCGGTTTTCGTACCAAGTCTACTAGATAACAGTTGGACTTGAGAAGGTTGGTCAAGTGGAACAGTTCACACGATGCACGTTCCTTTCGGACATAGTTGACAGCCTGTTAGTGCGTAACTGCAACGTACTACAAAGTGCCAGTTTCGCACTGATAGCAAATCGTCAATACGAGATACGGCTGTTATGAGAGAGAATAAGTTGACGATGGCTGGAAGTGGTCGAGAAGAGTCGTTGCAGTTTGACAAGTCATTAGATTGTCGGAGCTGAGCCTTGACTTTGCGACTTGCTAAGCTGAACACCCAACATTCTGCTAACTTTTCAGGGGGATCCATCACCGTACCCGAATCAATGAACGCTTATGATTTGAGCGTGCCTTTTAAAAAACAAGACCACAATGACAACTCTCTACTGGTAAGTTGCAAGCATGCTCTTGAAACATTGATGGAAACATTCTGTAGCTGACGTGCACATTAGAGCAATAGCAATATTATTATTAACGCAGCGGAGGCAAAAAACGTTCTCTGTTCCTTGAATTTGAGTAACACGTTGATTAAAATCGATAAGTCTTAATTAATCCGCAAAGGATGTAATGAACCGACATGACTTTTCCACGATATCGATAGCAGTTTCCGGTTTTATCGCCAACAATGAAGGGTCTCCTAGGGTCGCTTGGTTCCTTATCAATTATTCTCAATTAGTAAGTTGTTAAAAATACAAGAATAAAAATAATATCAATATGTGCTTATCGCGAGCGTTTCGCCGACAGAGGATCAAAAGAAATTCAGTGGTGTGTGCGTGTTCCGGTATGTGTAACAGGGATCCTATAAAAGGCTCAACACCGGTCCTTATTAATATAGTTTATCCCCATAATTCATCAACTTACAACGCGATCGTACGTTATCGAAAGTTTGTCAAAATTCAATATGTGGAATAAAAGCTGTGGAGTTTCCGGTGAGGCTGCTCGTCGCGAAGAAGACAAGCGTCGTGAGGCTGCACGTCGCGACGAAGAGAAGCGTCGTGAAGAAGACAAGCGTCGTGAGGCTGC
>JACEOJ010000079.1:2467504-2626787 GCA_013761285.1 Campoletis sonorensis | reverse complement strand
AAGCGTCGTGAGGCTGCACGTCGCGACGAAGAGAAGCGTCGTGAAGAAGACAAGCGTCGTGAGGCTGCTCGTCGCGAAGAAGAGAAGCGTCGTGAGGCTGCCCGTCGCGAAGAAGAGAAGGGTCGTGAGGCTGCACGTCGCGACGAAGAGAAGCGTCGTGAAGCCGACAGACTGCGAGAAAAGGAGAACGCTCGAGTCGCCTCCTTCATGAGAATGGGTCAACGAAAGTGATTTGCGCTACAATGTAATGTATTCACTATCTAAGATTAAAAATCTAAAAATTTAAATTTGTTTCATTTGAAAGCAAATGTAAACTTAGTGACGAATGCTGAACTTGCACATATTTCTTTATTGGATTAGAAAATCCCTATTCTTCAACTTCATGCTGCTCCATTGAATACTCATATTAGGAATAATCATATCACCAACGCGTAGTCCGGCTTATAATGCACCAACGCCGAGTAAAGCACCTTCAACGCCAGCGGGCTGTCAAATTCACGACAAACCGCTTTATATACCTCAGCATCTTGGGCGCTGACAAGATGCAAAATCTATGATGTAACGGGAGTGACCAGTCACTACGAAATGCACGCCAAGGTCACGCACTCTCAACAGAGTTGGGAGAATCTCCCCGTTTATGTGGTATATTGTAGTAGTCTTAGTCACTTAGCAACATCAAGATAGACTTTATTATCGTTACACAATACGGTCATCATCGTGATAACACATTGAAACAGATAGATTTAACGACATTCGATGCTTAAAAACTCGCTCCCCTCGGTTATCTTGTCCTCCTTTGATAACCGCGACAGTGACCCGGCTAACTCCAAAAATAACAAACACTAAAAAGAGTATTTTTATTTGACACTAGTTTTGATTAAATGAGCTATGCAAGCTCATTGTTTGTCCAGTTTAGTACAAACATCAGATTACTGCGGGTGCACGAATGCCTACTGTCGGTTAAACATACAAGGCTTGTCCAGTATTTTGTGGGTTCCAAGTAAAAAAAATAACGGATGCAGAAAGTGCGGAATTAAGTGAAATCAGGATGGAGCCCATACGAGTGTTCTTCACGTCGCAGCAAATTCAATTGCCACATGACATCATCGTATACCTAAGCAATTTTCTAAGGTTTGAGGATTTCCGAAATTTTTTAAGAGCCCTGTCGCCCAACGGCAATGAACATGAATTTCTTCAGCCAGAGCATCTGTGGCGACTTTCGACACACAAATTCACAGCTACTTTTTTAAACGGAAAATCATTGGAAATCGAGTACAACTTTGATCCGGAAAGAACACGAGAGAAGTGGGTTCTCGTCAAAGTGGAAAGCCTGTCACCAGTCATTGGTGAAGTAGTGTCTCCAACCAAGGATACTTTCGTAAGTTTATTCAACATGCAGAACTTTTTGGATATATCCGTCAATTTCAACAAGTGTTTCCATGGCAGACACGCCTCCTGCTACTGTGCCACGCCGGGCGAACCAGAGAATATGGAAATTGATGGGTCCGAATGCGTGTATGCACATTACCACCATTTTTGTGCGGCACATGTTGGTAGGTGGCTGCGCTATTATTTGCTTAATTCTATCCTGCTACGAGAATCTCAAGAGCTGTATAGCCAACTCATCGCTACAACATGGGATAGTGACGACCATGCTTATTTGCAAGAAGAGGCCCAAGCAACTCCAGAATTTTGGCTAGACGTCACTCTGGCTAGGGGTAGGCTTACGTCGGGTTATTCGTCCGATGATTCGTCATAAACTAAGTTCATAATGTAATAAATAAAAGTATGAAATGTGTGTATTTTTTTTTCGCAACCCTGATATTAGAATGACAGAAAGCGTGCCAGAAAAATATTAGGGTTCTGTCGTCCAGTGTTGATTGAATTTGAACTCCAGATTCTGTCATGTCAAAACTATGTTGAATTAAATTATTTACATGCTTATACGGCGTTGAACAAAACGGCCATCGGACTAAAAGTATGATCATGAGAGATATACAACACGGTATAACCCGTGGACGTGTAGTATTGTTTACAAACCACCACCTGCACAGTCTAAAATATTAGCTTGCGCTATCGACGATTGTTCTACTATCACGCGCACGATAACCTGTTGTGGTGTCATTAAGAAGAGATCTACACTCTACTAGTTTTCAAAAACTTCCCGGTTGCTAGTGGTAATCCCGCAACCAATGAAAACGTGATATAAATAATACTGTTAACCTGTATTGCAGACTCAAGAAGTTATAGTCGATGGAGGATAGCTATAGTATTAGTAGGCTGCAGCGTGCGTGATAAAAAGTTCAAGTAGACGATGCGATGATGTGTATCAGCTTACTTGTTCTAAGCAAATCCTACTCGTACTCGTGCCTTTCACACTCTGATGGCTCTCCTCGTTCGGCACGAACTGTATGGGCATGTTCATCCGACCCTATTCTTGGTGTAGGAAGATGAAGTTCTACTCAAATCAACGTCGAAGTAAAAGTCCTCTTACGTTTCTATCCCATTTTCTGTCTTTCTACAATGATGAGGTTACCAATGAAATGAAAGAATACAAATTTGAGATACTTATTTATTGTACTATCAATTTAGATTACGGCGACTGGTCATACCAAATCTCACCCTTAGCTTGCGCGCTGATCAGCCAAAATTCTGGATTAGCTTGGTGATCCTCCTGCAAATAGGCAGCTTCTCGACCTCCCCACGTTTTGTTGATGATCTCGTTGTACAGCTGCCTTGATTCGCGTAAAAGGATTGAATGGAGCAGATATAAGCGCAACCACTTTTTAATATGTTGCACGCAATAATGATGAAAGTGTGAGTGTTCACATTCGGGCCCATCAATCTCTACACTTTCCGGGTCGTTGGGCGAATGACAATCGCAACCGGCGTGTCTACCAAGCGAACACATGTTTATACCAGCGTCTAAATCCAAAAAGTTGTTGATCTTGAAAATGCTTTCGAAATTACTCAGGCCAGGAGACACTATCCCGTTAAGAATTGGTAAAAGGCTTTGCACATTGATGAGAACCCAATCTTCTTGTGGTCTTTCCGGATCGAAATTGTACTCGATTTCTAATGATTTTCTGTTTAAGAAAGTAGCGTGGAATTGGTGTGTTGACATTCGCCACAGATCCTTCCGAAAAATTTCGTGTTCTTTTCCACTGGCCGACAGGGCTCTTGTAAAATTTCGGAAATCTTTAAACTCAAGAAAATTGCTTAGGTATACGATGAGATCATATGGAAAATAAATTTGCTGTGACGCGAAGAAAACTGGTGTGAGAGCTTGTAGCTCCATCTTGAATGCACTTGATTCCGCACCTTTTGTATCCTGTTTTTCTCTTCTATTTGAACCGCGCAAATGAACAGACACGTATCTAACGGATAGCCGATCCCAGTGCAATGGATTTGTTCGTACTAATAGTCAGACTATCCGTTACTCATTGTATTTTTGACACGTGCTCCTATATATTCAATTACAATGTGACCTGGGGTCACTCGTTATCAAACAATGGAGAGATAAGCGCGCGAGTTCTGAAAACCAACGCCCTATTTCGTTAATTAATATTAAAAATGTTTTTTCTATGGATCATAAGAATTCAGATAACATTTACGATAAGGCACAGTAATTCTTAGAAAAGCGGCAAAACTTACTTTGCCTAGTAGTGAATTGTCGATAAAGTCTTAAACTGTGTACAATATTTGGAGAACATTTCAAAATGCACATCAAGATTCACTTGACGAAAGGAAAACGAAAATGTTGAGCGGTATGTCGAGAAAAATCATCTGCACGGATAACGCAATAAAGACCCACTGCTAGTAGCTGTAAATCTTCAACGGATTTGCCCCTGTGTATCCAGAAACTTCAGGATGCGCGATATCTTTGTCCACAGCACGAGCAACACTTCGTTCTATTAGAACAGTAGATTAAATAGAAGTATATCACTGAGGTATTCTAGTGAAGTAACTAGCAATGAATACCAGGAGACCACAGTATGTTCGACAGTTCTGGTAGACGACCCGATGTTGACTGCCAGCCTACTTATTTTCGGACAGCCGTAAAATCTTTTTATGGATAGTACCAGGTATCCTTATCCCTGCGTGCTACGAAGTAATTAAACTGTCTTAATGACTTATTGTAATCAGGCATGCTATGGCCACTAATGTTGCGACATCCATATTTATAAGTTAGAAGCACTGAGGCAATAATAAACGCGAAAAACAGAGGATAAAGCATCAATGGATGCCTGCTCTGACCCACCTTTCTTCGATCAGCGAGCAAAACTATTCAATGTTATTATATAACAGCTTATAGTTGCACATACCGAGTTAAAAAAAAAAAAAAAAAAAAAAAAAAAAAAAAATATTTATAAGTTGAGAGCCATACTGGTTCTAACAGTCATAAAAGCTTTCTGCGGCAATCAACCATTATCCGCGTTTCCAACTTCTAGGAAATAATTAATGTGACTTCACGGCCGATTGTGATGAATATTCATGCCCGGTGCAGAATCTTCTCAATCCATTGCTTGCGTTATGCGTAAATGTTCGGGGGACGACTCAAAAGCAGATTCCCATCCATCAGTATACAACGAGCAACACATCAATGGTTACTGGTACTAAAAAAAAATGTACAAATGTAAAAACATTGCTGCATCTTTTTTCGCTCAGAGGTACATCAGCGACGCTTGAAGCTAGAACAAAATAAACCGTGGTTGAGCTCAGTCGTCGCTTGTCGCAGCCTTGTACCCTCATGCATGATGCCGTGTAACGCCGTCATTTCTGCAGAACTTTTCAACTGCTCAGCAATGTCAAGCAGCGTGGCCGACGATGGAGCGGTGACGGAGTCTTGCTGTGGATTCGCAGGGATCTGTGGTTTTCATACGAAAATGGCGTTTTCGTAACTTTATAAGTTCATACCATGAACGTATACGATTTTCATGACATCAAAATCCTGCAAGCGACTACCTAAATTATTCGTGAAGATACCTTATCACATTGTTAAGTCAATTTGCAATTAATCAACCAAGTCGAAGCTTCGCAATGTCTCAATTAGTACGCAAAGCGACGAAATTGTTCTACGATATTTCCGACAATTTTTCAAATCGTCAGAGCTGACAGTCATCGCAATTTGGACTATGTTTTCTTTGCGAATGGATCGAGAGTGGGTAATTGAATTTTCTTTATTTTTATTTTTTTACAAATGTGCCATCGAACAGTTTCTACTGTACATTTCAATACATTTATATACACACTTATAAATCTTAAGACATTTAGTGTTATTACATTCACTGATATTAGGCAACGATTAGTACCATTTTGTGCAAAAAATCGTTGTGAAGATTATTCCGTTTAGAGAGATATACACACTTGGTCATAATTGTTTTGACGGAGTGATAGTAGTTGAATCCTTCAAATTCTATACCAATCGCTATCTTTGCTGCTTTTGGCAAAGCATTATCACCGTTTTAAATATAATGAGATTATTCCCAAGCAATATTCCACGTAGCATCATTTATAAAACAAATGTCGATGTCATCGATTACCGTTTCTTTTCAAACTTTTTGTTTCATCTATCAATTTATACATTTTGTATTTCATCATGTGACGATTTATATGTTAATTGTTTATTTTCTGACAATGCTGTCAGTCAGAAATCAGTGGATGAAAATTCACCAGATAGTCCCACTGATGGTGAGTTTCGAAAATCTCTTTGATCCTCGTCTTCCGTGCCGTCGTTATCAGCACTGAGTCTGATACTGATTAAAGTCGTCAGTCGATTCGTTGCGTCTGATGAGTACCCTCGTACTATTTAAGCCGTTATTGCTGCCCCGACGCAATCCCACGTAAGCTGAGCCCGTTGGCGATGAATTAACCATCAATTTTTCTTCCTTTTCGTCGGTCGGTGCTGCCTTCTGATAGTCACACCTTCTCCTCTCCCGGTAACGGACCTGCGGTCGATCGGACAAACTGCAACAGTCAACACCCAACAATGGATTCGACTCAGGCGTTGTCATTGGCACGATACGGACGATAAAACCTTTTTTTCCCGGGATACTTTTCAAACAGTCTTTGCAAAACTTGACTCTTTCGATGTCGTGAAGGTCGTAGGATTACATTTTATAGAATTTGGTAATTCTTGGGGTTCTTTTTTTTTAAGCGTTCACGAACAAAAAGGGTTGATGACAAAAAGAAAACAATTCTGTCATTTGAGTCTTTGCCAAAAACTTATATCCCGATGAACGTGTACATTTTTTTTTAAGTTCAGAAACGGCTTTAAAATGATTTTCTTATTTAAAGAAAAAAAAATCGAGTTAAAATCACCTCTAAAAGTGAACCCATTATTATTGTATTTCGAATTCATAATTACTTTGCCTAAACATGAAATCAGAGATTCTCATCATTAATAGGGATCTCTCAAATGTTTTCCTACCATTTTTTCTTTTCGTCTCTCAACGTTCCCCGCCTAACCCGTAAAATAATGAGCCGTACTAGTGAATATATCAATATGAATGAAGCAGGAACAGTTTTTTTCCTGGCTAGCTAATCGATTAGAGTAACGACGGTTCCAACAAAAAAGTTATAATGAACCAATATTTATGAACACCGTTTGAGCTCGAATTACACGCTCTGAATAGATCGAAGTTGTTTTCTGTGCTTATTCGATTTTACTATGAGCTTCGAAGGTAAAAATGCGAACAAATCCACTCTTTAGATAATCATGTGTTTTCCGTTAAAAAAAAGAGACTCGTACTTTCATAGAAACCCAATTTCGAACGCTTAGTTTTTTGAACCGGGTTAAAATAGTTCGTTAATTGTACAATCAACGAATGTATGAACGGTATATCGTAACTACGGGGGACATTTAGATATTTATATTTATATATATATGTAAATTTATACATATATGGGACGGATGTTAGTGCATCAAGAGGTCAGTCCGCATCGCACCATTGACGAATCTCGTGCAGTCACAAAAAATAAGACACAATGATAAAACGCTTTGAGAATTTTTTTAAACCATATAAAACACATGTGAATAAGCTCTTTAGCCATTCTGCGTATTGCAGTTCAGCCGAATAATTGTCCTTGGTTTTTATTTTAAAATGAGGTTAATTTGATCGGTGTCAAATGAGGAGGTGGTCTTTACTATTGAAATAATCCCTTTTATACGAATCAGAGATGTTGAAAAATGATGGTTTCTCTGGAAGAAATGTGTGCTACAAAGGGTTTCAACCAAAATGAACAAAAAAATTTTTCAATACAAGTATTGCCATTTTTTTACAGGAAACAACACACAAAAAAATGTGAATAAATTACAGTGATCATGAAAATGCTCTGTTGACCAGTTTGCGCATGGATGTTACTTTTTCCAGTTAAAATCGGAAGGTTTTGCTGCAAAATACTAAAATTTATATTCAAGACGATAATTGATCGGATTTGAGCCGGGTATTGAACCGGTATTCAAGAGCTTAGTACCACAACAATTTGTCAAGCACGACAGCCTTTTTCCAGACTGCAAATGTCTTTACGCAGAAAAGCCACAAAAAGAAGAAAAAAAAAGAAACAAATATAATAAATTAGGACGCCGTAAAAGCTTGTCTGCCAACGATTGAGGATGAAGTATCATGCAACGGCAGTAAAGTTTGCCTTACCGAGACCGTAGTTGCTGTACACGAATTCGCTCGTTTTCTCATGAACGCCGTACCATCCCATTTTCGTTTGAACTGCGCTATTACCTGAATTTCACAAAATGATGAATTATTAAATCGGAAATTAATTATCCTGTTACGGGGCTTATGCATTATCTCACTCATAGTGTTAAGGAACAATAATAGAGACGATAAATCTACAAAACATTGATTTATGATGGTTTACCTCGCCGTTGCAAAAACAGAAGAGGATCGCGACACAGAGACCCTGTAATGTGAACAATAAATAAAATATAAATAGTCATTAATGCAACGAATTTGGCATACACGCGATAGTAAAATACGTCGACGATATTATCGCGACTTGTCGATTTTGAAAAAAAATCTTTCTCATAAAACTTAAATATCATGAAATATAATTTAATAACGGAATTGTGAGTTGCTTTCTTTGAAGTGCAATGCATCATTAGCCGCTACGAGCAAAATAATTCTTTTGTATTGAAGAATTGTCTCCGCGGGACAAATAATTCGTATTTTTTGCAATTAGTATACTCTCGTCATGTCGTAGACTGAATCTTCTTTGCTGCGTTAAGGTTTAACTCGAAAAAACATCACCCAAGCAACAAAGGTAAACAAAGAATCCAAAACAACTGGGTAGAAAATAAAACGTGGTTGATGTGACTCACAACCGACGTGCCAGAGTAAAGAAAAAAGCGAAACGTTGCGTTTTCGCTAGTAAAAGATGGTCGTTAAAATTTCAGCTTGAATTCTAAAAAAGGTGATTACACTCACTTGAAAGGAAGCCGTTATAGCGGAAATAACTTCGTATCCCCGTTCCCAAGGATGACCTTTTGGTGGTCGAAAGGGAATAACCAAGTAGTGGAGACCGAGCAGGGGAACCAGCAGTAAGGTGGCTCTGTAATTTTTTGTTTTATGCAGCCCAATTGTGAGTACTTTTTCAAGTGGTAAGTGAGGAACATAATTCAATTAATGTATTTCGTCAGGTGTGTGGATTAAAAAAAAATAATGATAAAGGTCTTGAATATAATTATCTAGGGAACGTGAGTTTTCCATGTCGAACTCTCCTGGAATTTGCAATAATCCACTTATCTTTTGTATAAATTTTCATTCCGATATCTCGAAGAGAAAAAAAACACCGATTTTTAAGCAATTTCCATTCCATTGCAAAGTTACAGCATTAAATTCGAGACACTGTAAGTACGATTTCTCAGACAATTTTCAGTGTTTAGTCACGATTTTGGAAGATTTTCACTGTGCAAAATTAAAGGTTGTGTCTCGTTCCTACTGCTGTCGCATCGATAGTTCTTCTATCTTATTTATCTCCGTGAAGGGATATGTAAAACTTCAATGAAAATAAAAATCGAAACTGAAAAGAGAAGATTTATATGGTTATGAAATATTTACCGAAAAGCTTGAAGCATCGAGCGCGAAGGTCGAGTCCCAATAGCAGGACCAGCTCGTAATTTGGTAAGCAGAACACGTACGATATTACAGAGAAACATGAGGTTGAGAAGGGTCGATACACCGACCGGCAAGACCAAGACGTACTTGTAATTACCCTCGTCAATCCAGCACCTAGTAATGGACAGAATGAACGACGTGAGTGTTTGGGACAAATCAAGAACATAAGACTCTGAACGGTTCAATGATTGGCGAGAGATACCAGCGGTTTAGTATGTTTTTCATTTTCTTAGTCTTCATCGAGCTGTGCGGGGTGAACTGGTTTATTTGTTGCTCCTTTGAAGACAGGGGTCTATATAATTTTCCTCCAGGCTAATTAATATGATTTCGTTTGTTATGGTATAAGGCTGTGCATGAAAATATTGTTGTAACGCTTAACCACATACTTGAATATTAAATTGCTCGTAGGACGATGCAGAAAGGGAGAGGAAACATTAATGTGATTATTTGTATACGCGGTTTAGATCCTCGACAAGAGAGTCCTTCAGCGACGTAACATGCTTTACTCTGTGGTCGACAACTTATCCGGGCAGGAATCGATGGTCGAGAAATTTGGTACCTCGCATTTCTGAGCCCCGTGCTACTCAATAATATAACAACTGTCCTGTTCGCCTCTCGCTGCCAACGAGAGAGAGCCTCGATAATTTCGACTGGAGGGTTGTTTCCGTGCGTTGAATTGCAGGCGCTGAATTAATGTCAACGTTGTTCGTGATTTATCAGACCAAGCTTGTCCTCGACAAATGTCGATGCTCAATGCCATTCCGGCGTTACATCCTCTTTCCCACATTTCAATAAATATTCCTCAGGCACTTGAAAACTTTTCGAATGTACCTTTTCATTGAATCTTTTCTCAAAGTCCTTTCGTTCAATGGCAATGAAACAGAAGTGCACTCAAAGAAGTTTTTTTGTTTTTTTTTTTTCGATTTCTTATAAATCAGCTGTGACTGCTAACAAACTTTTACCCTGTATCAATAAATGTTTACTTTCAAATCACGAAATACTCCGCAAGAAAAAAATTTTGAACTTTTTATGAAGCAGTCACGTTAGACAATTAACTTTTTGTTAATGTTTGAAAACGTGGATATAACATACAAAGTTTAGAGAATCTTTTCAAGTTTTTCAATGAACTTGGTTTCTGTGATTGAGAATGAAAAAAAAATCTGTTAGGAAAGTTACAGAAGTTCTGTAAAATTTCTATATTGTTCTTAGTGTCACAAGAACAAGAAAAAATCAAATATCCCGAATATGAAATACTGAATCCCCTGTAAATTCTAAACGTAAATACATGATGTGTCGTGCATTTGTGTTCAGGAAAAATAAAATAAAATTCGATTGTAAAATGCTTTGTCGAGTGCACTACCTCAAAGTGTTAGAAAATCGATCCCAATGGCCAAGTTTTTAGTTCTGGAGTCTTTTATCACTATGTTTCGTCTCAAAGTTGATGAATGCAACATGCAGGGTACCCTGGGTATACAAGGAATGTCGGATCAAACGAAATACGAGAATGTGGGTAATTTACAACCAAACGACCGTGAGCAGCGTTACACTTCGTAACAAGAGTTCTCCCATCCTCTTTGTGGCATCACTTATCGCGTATCTCGCATGTTTTCTCACCATTTATTTTTTCCCAGTTTCTATTATTCTTTTTCTCTGTGTTCTATTCAGCTGATAATTTAACTAATGAATGCACGTGTAACCTACGTGTCATCCGAATAAGCCTTAGTTGCTGGATTTGCATTTTAATGAAAATTTAATTAATCGCGTCGTTATTATAATTACAAAAAAAAAATTAATTAACGACTACAACAACCTTAAAGACTGATTTGTACTCAAATTGAGGTCAAAATTCGCAGTCGACGATAAATTCAATGGATCATCCCCGAGTCATTTGTAGCATTTTCTATATTTTCACATTATGTTACGACTCAGAGCCACGAAAGGATGAAAAATGTTTCAGATATGATTTAATACGGTGAGGACAACTTACTGTGAGTTGTCAGCTGGGTCGTCACTGATCGTTCTTAGTATGGCATAAATCAGTACGAATATAGCTGGCGTCAGCCACCCAACGCCCATAAGCCATTTCACTAAGTTGTGTTCGCTCGTAAATGCGCAAACGAGAAGCATATGAAGATAAAAACCCTCGCACAGCATCCAAGCGTAATTCGTCAGTAGAAAATAGTGTAGAACGACATGCAACATTCGACAGGGAATCTGGAACCAAAAAAATTCACTAAATCGAGAGTTTTCGAATAATATTTCTATCATACGTTATTTTTTCGTACGGTGATCCGGGGAAAATTGTCTCTCATCGGTTATTCGAATTCATTTTGCTCTTTCGATAATTTTTTTCAAAAATAATGAACACTGGGCGTTTGTCTTTGACAGCTTACAATTTAGTGATAAAAAACTCTTTAAAAAATAGCAAAGGAATCGAAATCAAGCGAAATGTTTCCGCTTTCATACTCAATGATTGTTACTAAAAAAAAAAAAAAACAATTAGACTGTATGCAGGCTTAGAAACATCGAGAATAAAATTTGTCGGAAATCATTAAATACTGATTGAATCACTTGGAGTTGTGCCGAGTTATCGTGGCTGTAATTCCGAGACGTAGAATGAAATTTGAAAATTCAACGTTGTCATAAAAATTGAAAAAAATGGTTAAATCGAATTATCCTAAAAATACGCCTCTGGTTGCTTCTCGTATTGAAAAATAACAAATGGCCTGGATGTCAAAGAGTCAGGGTTATGCAAAATGGCGTGAAATGCCTTTCACGTATATTTTCTTTATTATAAATATCGTCTGCCTTGGGAAAAGGTATTAATATCGCTTAACTCACCCCATTGTCCGGAAGTAGCTCGGCATTGGAGGCAACCGTCCCGTACCAAATAAGCCACAATGCATTGTTTATCGCAAAGGAAGCGAATAGATTCATGTGCAGTGTTATCCTGGCACATCGGAGAGAACTGAAAAAAGAAATCCATCAAATTTGCAACGTCATCTCTTAGAATGAAAAAAGTATGAACGCCCCACTTAGAGCAATTGAAGGCAGTAGAAAATATGTTCAGAAATTTATGAACAATTTTACTGCAGAAGTTAAAAAAAATATCTCACCGGAAGTACGTAAGAATTCCAAGAGACACTAGAAGTGCTATGAGTGATATCGTGTAGCCAACTTCGTAGATTGTGTTTACTCGTTGCTGCCACTGAAAATAAACCATTGGTTTGAATGTGAATTGGAAATGCTGACGTTAAGTACAAAATATATGAGATTTTTAATGCGAAACTTGAATTCCCTTTTGGATCATACAGATTTAAAAAGCGCTTTTCTGTGCAAGAAATTAGTGGATCTGTATTTTGGGATTTCTCGTTATTTGTGGCTCTATTTTGTTCCGATTTCAGGACTGAACTACGGAAAACTAAAAAAAAAACACAGGCCATACTTTTCTGATAAAGTTTTTTCTGCTCCGAATGCTTGATTCCGTGGACTGTCACTCACTGAAACTGTTTCAATGTAATTTCTGTTGATTACTCCTCCATTACTTTCTTCGATGGGCGATCCCATCAAAGTTCTCATTATCGCTGTCCTCACAAATTTCCAATTATGCTTAGTGCAATTTTTTTAGGGATTCGAGCAGAACTACATTTTTAACGCATTTACTCAATTTATTTTATGGGTCTACGTCTATTCAGCATTAAATTGAATGCTGAATGCCTCCTTATAAATTCGCATAGAAGTTCGCACAACTTTCACTGACTCCCTTTTGCCTGTGCGATCGATAAATAATTCAAATAACCTGAGAGAACACAATGAATGAGAATCCCTTGAGGGCAAGTATCTTTCACGTATGCGTGACTGTGCGTCTGATTCCGGGCACAACCCAGCATTATATGGTAGAAGAGTGCTCCAAAGAGCTCGCTGTCTCGCAATATACTAGTTCAGTAATAAATAATTTGACGTCTTCAGACAGTCCGTTCTATTTATTTTGGAGCAAATTCTTAATGTACAAACAAACTTCAGTGCTCGTACAGTTTAATTTGTCTCTTTTCTCTGCAAAACGAATGTACTGTAGATGCACACGATTCACGTCTAATTGTATCATATTCCTTACAATCGGATTTTTTTTCGATTCAACCCTTCGAGCCATGATCAGACGTTGCCTAACCTTTTTTTGAATATTTTTACAGTCCACTGAATTTGTTATTTCCAGTGAATGATGATATTTGAATTTACGAAAATACTTTTTAGAAAGAACGTTTATGAATGGTTTTATTTACTTTTTTTTGCGGCTTATGGCTTTCCGCGTACTCGAAACGTAGCACTTTTTCCGAGCTTTAAATTCACAACCACAACTTTTTGTGAGGCTTAAGCTTTTACATCGGAACTTTTGTACGCTCAAATTCGTAGAAAATGAATTACTCCCGTTAGGAGATTAATATTTCGTGAAAATATTAACGAAATAAAAGTATTGTAATTAACTTTTTTTTTAGTATAAATACTTTAAAGTATTTTTGTCGGATTAAAGTTAACGTTTCTTCATTATTACAATTAAATAATGCGATACTTGTATTCATGTGAACGTGTTTTTAAAAAACGTCTCGCAACGTTTCGTGATTTTGTTTAGTTTTTCAAAGTATATACATTGCTAATATATTTCTGGGAACATAGTCAATTGAGTGAAAGTAAACAAACAATCGATATAACGGAAAGAAACGATATTATATCAGAGTGTAAACAGCCACAAACTCTTTTTCGAACGGAAAGCCCGATTGCATAAGTGTAATCGAAAGCAATACGAGCTGAATGAGAAATTATGTACGGAAATCGGGCAGAAAAAGAAGGAAAGAAAAAAAAATCACACAGAGGGTGTGAACGAAGCAGGGTAAAGTTCTGGCGCTTGAAATCGGAAAATAGTTCGCTCGGTCTTGTAGCCGATGCTGGACTGAGTTTTATTCGATTCTCATTGTCGCCATGCCACCCTTTTCCTCCTTCACTCTCGTCATGTTTCACTCAAACTTTTTTCAAAGTCCTTTACGGCGCGTATCTCTCACATATCAAAAGCGTTGTTTCATTTCGTCGTATTTTTGTTGGACCAAAACAATCGTTATTGTTTAGAATTCGCAGCGTTAATTTTTTTGTTGAATTATTTAAAAACATGGAATATTATCGAATTTGAATAGTTGTACAATGTTTTCAATCGAATTACTCACTTTGAGATCTTCAATATTGACACAAGTAGTGTAGTTGCTCCAAATTTGAAGAGAATCGGGGTGACGAAACCACGTGCCGTTGGACTCGCAAACTTTGTGCGCTCTCACTGTAAATAAACAACAACAAAAAACTCGTAAAACCGGTTTTGCAATGATAGTTTTCATCAAAGAAACAGACTTTCAATAATTCTATTAAGGGAGATTTTTCTTTAGCATAATAATCAAATAATTCCAAAGGCGGCCCCAAAGATCATGTATAAGAATTTTTGTCTATTTTTTCACATATAATCACGCCATTTGAACAAAAGTCAATAAATCAGAAACAATCCTACATACTTAACTATCTGTTATTACATCGAGAAGAATGTTCTTTTTTGTTTCACGTTAAAAACTGTATGAGCTACCACAGACAAGAAAAGGAGAGGACTTCATCAAAAAGAAGCCTTTCAAGACATCTTGACATCAGAAGGTAGTCTTTGAGACATCTTCCAACTTTTTTTTATTGTCTGAGACGTTTCCGACCGTTTCAAAAAAGTACCAGCAGAAAAAGGTTGTCCAGCAGCTAACTTTTTATTGGTCAATGCGAAGAACTAACTCGTTTAACTCGATTTTATTCACAACATTGCCAAAACAAAAGCCAACATATGCCGAAATTTTCTTGCATTGAGTGGACCCACCAGACAAAAGACAGTGGTTGATTTTTCTTGGAACATAATCGTCATGTTCTGACAAAGTGAGCGCATGTGCGAAAAGTCCAAAGGGTATTATGGAGATGTATGCAACATCCTCGAGGGGTTGGTTTAGGATGCACCAAATAGTACATCAAGACTTCGGAAGGTCCGAAAATCGATGGTGGCAAGAGTGGAAGTTGCGGAGAGAATAGCCAACATCGACGCTCGTTCACTACACAGGATGGAGATTCTCGCAAGTTTAGAAATATTGGAGGCGTCCCGACGACCGTCCTTCGTAGGGTAGCGTATTTCTGTATGTTGCATACGTCGTGTACAAGCATACGTCAATCTGTAAGTGCACTTACGATAGAATCGAGGCTTGCCCTACGCGTTGTCGCGCTCCATACTGCAACTCACCTTTATGTACTGACTTCTAGGGGGTAAGAGAAATTCATGAATGCATATATAAACTGTGCACGTATAGTGTATAAATTCACAGGAGGCCTTAATGTCGCGCTTCGAAACTCTGACAAATATCCAACTCTCACTTCCTACAATCTGCTTGCCTTGCGCCTGTGTACAGTGCCATTAGTGTCAAGATTACTTTGTCCGATGATAGAATTCCGAAGACTGGTCCGAGAGCCTAACTGATACCATCGAAACATTTAACAAACTCCAGTCTGAGACTAGCAAATTGTTCCCACGTACATTTGCATTACTGCAGTTTGATTTCTCCGCTGATAACGTTACCAACATTCGGAACAGTTTTAAGAATATTCGACAGTTTGATTGTTTATATCTTTGTCACCAAATAAATTTTCGACGGTTTAAAGCAGAATGTTGTGTTATTTGTTATTAAATTATGCGAACGACATCAAGTGTTCGCGATAAAAAGGAAGTTAGTATTGGAATAAGACTCATTGGCAATTGGCGGCGCATCGGTTTCGATTTTATACTCAAACAGGTTCAAGTGTCTTGTTGAATGTTACGCAGGAATTTAATGAATTAGGGGATTTTACACAGCCCTCTCCCCTGTTTCAGTCTTCCAAATATTATCGATTGTCTCACGAAGATGATTGACAGGCTTGTCACATGAGAGGACATCTAAGCGAGTGTTCTGACGGCACCGCACAATCAATTTAACGGAGAATAAATGTTCTCCCGTCGGAACCTGCAACTCAACACCGAACGGGTTTCCTGGAGAGGGCATTTCCTCTCGAATGCAATAAGTATGGAAAGACTGCTGCTTTATCAAATTATAGGTAAAATTACCCAGAGCATGAAAAAGAAGAATTGAATCATAAAACATCTTCGATCGAAGCTCTTTCTATTGGGAAAACGTTATTGTCGCCTTTTGATCGCCCTCTTCAGCTCACGTTTTGTTTCCCTCTTTAAAAACATTATTTAAAAATATTCACATAGCTCATTGTTACTCTTGTGCAGATAAAATTCTGAATGTTGCTAAAGAAGAGAAATGACTTAGTGATGCGAGAAGAGCAGTTCGATCCTTTCCCCTTTCCCCTCGGATTGTATTTTTCTCTGAGCCCTTGGTCCCTCAGAAAATTAAACGGCTGCTATAGCTATTTGAGCTAAGTTCGAAGGTCAAAGATTGATTACAATTTTCATGGTTCAAGCAACTATTACAGTGAAATACCAGGTCCGAAATAAATGACTATTAAACAATTAAATAGAATGTCGATTACGAAATCATCATGTAGGACCTTATTGATTCGGAATTTCAGAATTGTAGTAGAATCGTTATTCGAAGTTCAATGTGTCTTCTGGAGTTGTCATTAATAATGAAGGCCGATGAAAGGAGAGACTGAGGAGCAACAGAGGTAAAGAGAGGAAAGGCATGAAGGACTAAAGTAATGTAATAGCCTTTATCGCCTGACACACGTGAATTGCGTGGGATTGATCGCGAGTCTGGCCTATAACTGAAGTAAAACGGCACGAAAGGGCAGGATCGAACTTTTATCGATGTGCCTACGAGATACGTTGCCCCCACAAATTTATCTCCGCACTAGCACACATGCGTGAGAGCCTACAACGGAAAAAAAAAACATGTTCGGGATGAGAGTAGGAAAGGCTAGTGAAAGCTTTCAGCCCGAGCTTATGCGCGTACAAATAAGGGAGGAATGAAACAAGGAGAGAGAAGATAATGAGGAAGAGAGAGAGAGAGAGAGAAAGAACAGCAGACAGAAACCATCCAATACTCCGGTGTATGGCTAGGTGGCCGAAATGTGGTGAGGGAAAAAGCGAAAGTGAGAGAAAAGGCTTATCCTGCCTCCCTTGACGGTGTAGGCAGTTTAAAGGGTCCGCCCATCAGTGTTTTCCGCTTCACCCGAACTCGAGCCTTTTCTTTGCTCGACCAATTTATAAAGGTGAATCGTATCCCCAACCTATTCGCCCCATGAAAACAACGCAGCTAGATGATCCAACGAATACGATTTGGAGGTTTCGACGAATAAAAGATTTGAGAATTTGTTGTTTCTACATGTCGTCGGGGGTTTTTTTGAATTTATATACATATAGAAAAGCTTATTCAAGCTGTTTTACTGATAGCCTTTGATTTATTATTTATTTTGATTTTGAAAGAAAATGACTCCGAAAAATCAGAATCAATCGATAAACTTACTGACGACATAAGTTAGAGCGAGCGAAAAGATTTTTTTTTTGACATCCGTTAATCAATTAGACATTTGGTCAGAATGCTGAAGAATGAAGCGCCAAGCAATAGCCTTTCATTGAGAAGAGTTAAGCCGGATCTGCTCCATCAGGAAATAAATTGAAAGAATTTATAGTCGGTGTGTCAGTTGCGGCGTTGGTCTTTTGGTATATTGAAAGTATCGAGAAAAAACGCCTGATAGGTTTGCTCGCAAGACCAAAATGCCTTCAATTGTGTACGTTGAAATACTTTTGTTAAATTCTCCCTGTTCACGAGTTGCGATTAACCTAGATATACGTTTGCGCAGTTTCAAATTTTTACGCAATGGTGACCAATCGAGCGAAAAATTTCACCAGTTCTTTAACGTGGCAATGGAAAGTTGCTTCGAGCAAGAAAATTCATTTAATTTTTGTCCACAATAAAATTCAATTTCAGAAAAGTATGCATGTGGCAGGTAATTTTGCCGAGTGCTCCAGTCCGCCAGATTCAATTTTCAATTTATCACGAAATATTATTTGTTGATATAGCTGTTACATAAATTGTTCTGTTCCTTTGCATTTCTATGGCTCACCAAAGTAAATCCATTGTGCCATGGAGTTCCGAGCGTGAAGACATTGTGAAAACTTCCGTTTTAACATGGAAAAAGTTTTAGCAACTGGCAAGTTTAGCTCGTGCAAATGAATTCTTTATCGTCGTTTGCAATCAATTTGCAACAGAAATCAATTCACTGTCGATAAGTAGAAAATCGTCGTAACGATAGCTCTTTCAACTTTTTCCCTTCAACTAAACAGGTGTTTCCTTACTAACACATTTGTGTTGATACTTCAAGTTTTAAGGAAACAAAAAAGGAGTAGAAAAACTCTCTTACGGTACAAACATTGAAAAGCACAGAGATTGGATTTATCTGTTTTGGATCGATTAGAAGAAGTGAAAATATAATGCTCCTGGCACACCTGGCGTGTTGTACTGAACGAATCCCTTGGTACAGATCGATCATCATCGACACGAATTTCAGTAAAGTTGGCTTCTGGCAGGTGTGAGGTAAAACTTTTTTTAAAAAAAGAATGTACAAGCTCATGAAGATTGATGATTAGCACCAGAATAACACGGCAATAGTGATCCAGAGATCGAACTACTTATACCACGTTAGTTAATTAATATTTTTTTCATTTTATTTACCACTTTATTGATTCGACTTATAAGAGCTGAGTCAGAATCAAAAGAATTTATTTAATGTGTTCTGAAGTGATCATTCACTACAGTAAAGAATAGTTTGGTCAAAAAAACGACCTGGTCGAAATCCATTAAATTCGACACTTGTTTTGGTTCCCAGGTCAAGGAAATGTTTTTATCTTCAATTTAATCCTATTCAATGTATATTTTCTTTTAGGAGCGAAAAATTCATTGAATTTTTACCTGATTTTATGCTACTAGATAATATATTTCATTGGTAGCATTACGATGAGAAAAAGAAAACGTTGAACAAATTTATTTGCTGAATCATAAGCCGCGGCTGTCGTACTTTGCATGAATTATTCGTAAATAATCTGTTGACGATAGCGATTATCTATCATTTGCCTGCTCTCTGATTATCAGCACAAATTTGACTGCGTGAGTTATTTGTGCAAAAAATCGTAAAAATATTGGAGGCCGCAGCAAAGTGGCTTCAATGACGCATAAACGTTGGTCTTTTTGACAGATCGTGATTTATAGCTTGGGACTGATGTTGACTTAAAACATAAAGGTTTTCATCGTATTAACATTATCCATCGAGGTAGAAAACGCTCTTCCGGCCTTTTGTCGATATTTCGATCGAGTGGACATTCCGAGAACAATAATTCGAACAATGAAATTGAATGCAAGTGTCGCTATAAAGTGACAACCACACTAAACGCTTTTCTCTTGTTTACTGGTCTCCCACGAACTCCCTGCAAATTTGCAATTGTACACTCGAACAATTAAATGTGCTTCATCCTTTGAGCGAAAGGAATCTCGTGCCACATTCTACTTTACATTTCTCTTCCTCCGCCCTTTGCTCTTTGTTCCTTCTGTTGGATGATTGAGGAACGAGGCGTTGTGTGCAACTTCTATATACACGTGGGTATATCGTCTAGACTGGAGCTCAACAGAAGTTCCATGTCAGAGGTGTAATATTCTTGTGTGCTCAAGAAAGTTTGCCTCACTTCCTTTTTGTTTAACTCGGAGAGATATTCAAAAATGTACATTTTTGACGAGTGTGTTCTGAATTGCACAGTTTATTTGTCTCGAAGTAAGACTAATTTCAAGGACCAATCGCGAGTCGACAATATTGTGCAGTTAACTTTGTAGAGTTTCTAATTTTTGTTTGTCTTGTTGCGATTGAACTTTCTATCGAGAAAAACAAACACGCGACAATCTTTTCGCATCTAATATTTTCCTTTCAATCATTCGTAAACAAATATGGAAATAAACCCGAGAAAACAAATGTCCTTGTCTGGGTTCTTTGCCCAGAATCTTATATGCTGCGTACATCCGTTGAAGGTAAGTCGAGACGTTGAAGCAGACGCGTACAATATACCGAGGAAAACTTCTCCTTAGGATTTATTCGATTTTTTTTTTGTTGTTTTTATTCTTATGCTTTTTTTTCAACGCTACTTCGTTTGCTGTCCCGGTTGTCGTTTCTGAGCAGACTTTTTCCCCAGCAAATAATATAAGTCTTGTGACGTATTTCCAGTTTTTGTGGTTTGTTTATTTTTTGATTCATAAATTACGTTGACTTTTTCCAGTTTCGAAAGACAAATCGTCGAAACGTGCACAATGATTCATTCCATTCTATCAATTCTCAAGCTTTTTTTTCTTCGATCAAGCAAAAATAATGTATTTTTATGATATTGAAATATCGTATTTCCTGGAACCATTAACACCGGTTCATTATTTATAGAGCAAGAAATTTCACGACTACAATTTAAATAAGAAATTTAATGAAAAAACCGAATGCTTTCGACCAATGTGGAAAATATTTATAGTCTCTTATGCAGGGACTTGAAATAAATTTTCCTTTCTTTTTTTTTTTTTAGGCGAATTTTCTCAAGCAGTCCTCTTTCTATGTGATATCTTCGTTCTTACTGTTATCTTCTTTTATACTTATGGTGATAGCATAAAACAGTATGCATCATTTGCATTTATAGTGGTGGTAGTCCCAGAGCAAGGCAATATTCCATATCCAACGAACATACTTATAATGTTAAATTGTAGACATTGACGCTTCGTAATGCAAAGGAAGAAATTTATAAGGGCGTACATGCGGAATGATGGGATTTACGTCCTTTCGTTCGGTAGGGAATGAAATAGTGGCGTTGCAGCGTCATTATCAGGAGCGCGGAGGCTCTGACGAGTTTAACCGAGAACGCCTCAG
The DNA here is from genome assembly GCA_013761285.1 of Campoletis sonorensis. NCBI lineage: Eukaryota > Metazoa > Arthropoda > Insecta > Hymenoptera > Ichneumonidae > Campoletis > Campoletis sonorensis. The sequence goes on along the minus strand of JACEOJ010000079.1, from coordinate 2,605,710 downwards.
TCCGTAATAAGATGCACCGCAAGGGACGTGAGTTTTCGTAATGACGACAGTCCCGCTAAGCACAAGAGAAAAGCCTCCATTCTGGAACCAGGGCTACTCGAGTTTTCTCCCCAGGGACTAAACAATGCGAGAGAGGGCCAATGTTTATCTTGACGCTCGACTAGGGAAATGCTTCTCCTTGGGTATTGAAAGACCACTTTAAAGTTTCCTCTCCTCCTCCTTCGTGCTTCCACTTTCTCTGCCTCTTTATCTTCCCTCCTGATCTTTATTGCGAGAACGCTTTTCTGGAGCTCTAAACTAGACTCATCCTGATTATAGAGAAATAATTTATCAGTCGGAACGATTAAAATCAACAAAATTAAAAAATTTGAGTTATGAAAAATCTATGTTTTGGTAACTGGTTATTCAAAAAATCCCATGGAAATGAAAACTGAATTTGTTTTTTCCCATGTACCAGATCGGAAACGCGACGAGTTCTCGAAGTATTTATTTTCTTTAGGGACCTGTTGCATGTTCAATCAACTATTTATCAATTGAGTAATGCCTAGAATGTCGACTTTTTTTTCAAAGGCTCTACACGTTTGTGACCCTAATTCATTGTGTAGAATGTTTGTAAATGTTTGAATTAAATAGAAAAGGCTACAATAACAAAAGAATAAACGTGCTTTAAGAATCTGTAGCGATTTCAAAGAGAGCGTTTTGTCACGAAGTAATTCAATTAAGTAAAGTGTAGGATGAAATCGATAATGAAGCCATCCAACGTAACAGAAACTGATTGAATACCCTCAAGATGACAAAAACACCACGAAAATAAGAGAAAATGTCGTGCCAATTGTATAGTTGGAGAACAAAATAAAAATTGAAATTGAAAAAGAAAAATTGTCCAACATTTTTCAAGTTCGAAAGAACCGTAACACATCTTTACATTTCACCGTTAATTTTTTCTACCGATACTACCTTTGTAGGAGGATTGAATGGGACGCGAAAGGTAGTGCAATGTTTTGTTTTCCTATCCAATCTGCGCATAGCGAATCCAATTTATGCACAAAGCGAAAGGTGCAATATTGAAAATGAAGAATACTAAGTCATTCGGCGATAAGAATTCAGAAAAATTTTTGACGAGAAGCACAAAAATGTGTAATGGGAACCGGTGCAAAGTGGGTTACGTGCGAAATTCAGTAAAAATATTTTTTCGAAACAATTAAATGTCTTCTATTATTCCGTTCATTCTGTTTCGCTCACACACTTTGCAAATGTTAATGAATGTGCAAATATTACGTCAAAAAGTCACAATGCATTGGACACAGCATTCAAATTTACCGCGTAAACCAGTGGCCTCGACTTCTGGACTGTACTTGACGATAGTGGGGGATCGTGTGTCTGACAGGATTTGATGAGACCGGACTTTGAACCATCAGCTGCGTGTGTTTATTTGTACGCAATGAAAACAGTCTGCGTTCAAGCTAAAATGTCTGTGCTACGTCAGGATACGTGAAGTTTCTTTGATCCTAGACCAATCTACTAATTAAAAACAGTTAAAAATCGGTACTTTCAACCGAATGACGAAAACCATACAAGCATCGGGAAATTCATTGCATCGATGAACAATTGAATCAATGAATAAAAAGATGACACCTGTCGTACGGATTGTTGAGGGTCAATTGCGCGGTGTAATTGAGAAATCGATAAATGGCAAACGGTACGCAGCTTTTAAGGGAATTCCTTACGCCAAACCGCCAATTGGCGAACTAAGATTTCAGGTAAATGTTTATCAAATATCAAGCAGTTTTCATTGAATTTTTCATTCGAAACTCACTTTAGGATTCGATATGGGTTTATCTTCCATTTAAAGAAATGATTAAATGTCTACTATACTTTCTCTCAAGACCAACCGAGATTCGTGATACTTTCTACGTGTCGGATCCTCAAAGAATAATGTAGGTCTCGTCCCACGTGGGATTCTCGACGCCAGGCTATACAATCTTTCGTGATATCGCGCATCAACTACACACACAACTGTGAAACGACTGAAAGCCTAGGGGCATAATCATCGTGTTTCTTCAATTATAAATATTTTTTGATCGATATTCTTGATTGAAATTTACTGAGATGGTGTTTTTTATGCTTCTTCATTGATATTTAGCTGCTGCGATACGATTTTTGGTTTTTTTAAATTATCGTATAGAGATCTTTACTTTGAATAAAATCGAAAAGTTTATAAAACTTCTTCTGTTACGAACGCTAATCGTTCGAATAACGTGAGAAGTTGTTATCGCAGCCATGATAACAAATGATTAACGAAAAAAAACCCTGGATACACGTTTCACTAAAAATAAGACGACGTAAAAAAAAAGATTATCCTGATAAGATGATTGAGGGAAAATATACGCGTCAAAATATGAAAAAGCAGCTTTCAATTTTCATTTCAAAACCTAATGATACAAAAAAAATCGTTTTTAAGTTGGTCTCCTCCCTGGCGAATGTTCTGAAGGATCGATCACGCTGAAGCTCTGTATCGACATTTGAACTCAGAGTTATATGTATATACATATATATTAACGTTGAACCACGCACGTAATATAGACTGCAATGGTGATCCGCGAAGCGTGTGACCTCTGGATTTGTATATGTTAATCGATCCGAGTGTTTCTCGTTGGTTTGTGATCGACATCTATGAATAGGTATACGAAGACCATAGAAACATTATCGTTCTAATTAGTAATTGTATTTAGGAGCCAAAGCCTGCTGAGTCATGGTCAAACGTAAAGGATGCTTCAAAGTTTGGACCAAATTGCGCTCAATACGATCCTGTGACACGAACAATGGTCGGAAGTGACGATTGTTTATATCTAAATGTCTACACACCTTACCATGAAACGTTCGAAACTTCGGCTCGAAAGCCCGTAATGGTTTGGATTCACGGCGGTGGATTTGCCTTCGGTTCTGGTGACGATACACTCTACGGACCTGATTATATTATCGAGAATGACACGATTCTCGTGACTTTAAATTATCGATTAGGTGTATTGGGTAAATTTCATTTTTAAATCATTCACTTTGAGCCTGTACACCGTTTCGAAAGTTTACTACTTTTATCGCTGCGGAAGGTTTCCTGAATTTGGAGGACGGCGAAATAACTGGTAATCAAGGCCTGAAAGATCAGGTGCTTGCTCTTAAATGGGTACAAAAAAATATTGTCAATTTTGGTGGCGATCCACAAAACGTGACAATTTTTGGTGAGAGTGCTGGTGGAGCCTCTGTTCACTATCTCACCTTATCACCTTTAGCTAAAGGTGAGCAAAATATTCAAATTCATGGTTTGTGCGGGGAACCACATTAGGAAGCTTCTTTCAGGTGATGCTTTAAGATATTTGTTTCGTGGGTAAAATTAATTAGAATTCAATAAAGTTCCGACATCATTTTCTCTGGACCACGACCATCGGCGGACTTCAGGGCGTGACTCTTTCATTTTTGGTTGAAATTATTTTCAAAAATTCTTTGAAGTTCATGGAAATATGATTAAAATGATGTCGAAACTAGATTGAAATCTGAGTGATTTTACAGACCCAAAAAATCCTAGAATGTCACCGAAGTTGAACTTCCTCATGTGGTTTCCCCCTTTAATTCACCTGCACAATTTGCCAATATTTACTCCCACGAGCGTCAGTCGTCTTATTCAAAGAATATACACTTGGCGAGTGCGCTCGTCAGCTACATTATAAAATATACTTGGCTTGGAATTACTATATCGACAGTGTCCTCTTCAGGTCCAAGAGTTTGTTGAGAACCAATTTCAAATCCAAAGTTCTTAGATGATGCATTTTTGCGTTGAATTTTTCAGGGCTCTTCCACAAAGCAATATCTCAGAGTGGAGTAGCACTTAATCCTTGGGCGAATATGGAAAACTCGCCAAAATTTTATGCACAAAAATTAGCTGCAGCATTGGGCAGAGAAATAACCGATTCAAAATTGTTAGTTCAATTTCTTCGAAGTTTCGATGCTCAAAAACTCGTCGAGATGGATGAAAAATTTTGTTCGGAGGTCAGAGCTCGAATGATGTATTATTGCTACGACGAATTTGACAGTTCTTCGAAAAATTCGTAATACTTTCTTTCCAGCAGGTTTACCAACGCGCTTTTCGCTGTTTCACCCCAAGTATCGATGCGACATCAAAAAATCCATTTCTTCCGGTGTCAGCAAAAATTGCTTCTCAGAAAAGTGTCAATGTACCGTACATGATTGGTCATATGAGTCACGAAGGAATCCTGTATCTTACAGGTGAATATTTTTTGAGCTTTTTTTCTTTTATGTCTTGTTTCATTGATTGTACGTCATATTTCCACAACTTGAGAAAAACGAAAAGTAGTCTTCGTCAGGAAAAATCATGTGACAAAAAATCCGCCACTGCGATCAATCCATTTAACAGCAGAATGTTTGTGTGTTTTGATGAATCAAAAATGTCTAACAACCAGTAAATTCTATGGTGAAAAAGTAAAATAAAACACTCGATCGATCAACCATCTGTTAAACTCCATTCTGTAAGAACACATCGACACGGTGGCAGAATTGAAGTTCGACTTTCCATCTGACCAAGTTGGTAGCAAAAGCAGTGGTAAAATCTTTTTCCTCCATCTTTGAATTGTTTTTGCAGGTGTGACCGACAAAAAGTTGGGTTCGTATAATGCTAGATTGGAGCAAGTATTCAGTCCTGGAGCGATAAAGCTCCTGGAAGATCGAGGATTCAAAGTTTCCGATCTGAGGAAAATTTATTTCGGTGATAAACCAGTGTCGCTAGAGACTCTTCATAATTATATGGAAATGCATTCGGACGTTCAGTTTCTTTTGGGAATTCACGAAGTTGCTGCCACTCAAGCTCTCAAAAACAAATGTCCAACATACTTTTATAAGATTTCTTACGACAGTGGACATTCTATGGTCAAAGCTAGTTTTGGTCTGGACATGCCTGGTAATATTGAAATAAATAAATATACACAAACGTTGATTTCAAAAGATCGAGATGGAAATCACTTCATCGGACAATTTAAGAATAAATTTTACTTGTTCCTAACTCGTGTATTAATAGACGCCAATCTGCTCCGCAATGTCATATTTTTTAAATTTTTCAATCTTTATATTTTAATAGCTTGATTAACTTTGTCCGTTATTGCAGGTGCTTGCCACGCAGACGACATTAATTACATATTTTACCCCAAATTAATGGCACTGTTGGGAATTCCACCTCCCGAAGCGAACTCTACGGAACATCTTGTTATCAAACGTGTTACACAAATGTGGACGAATTTTGCGAAAACAGGGTTAGACAACAATCCCTCGAATTTTATTATAAGGTCTTCTGCCTCAATTTTTTTTCTCATTTTAATTGAAACTTTTTGAAACATTCCTTCTAGAAATCCTACACCATCCATTACGAATACGTTGCCAGTCACATGGCAACCTTTGAAAAATCCAGACAACTTACAATGTTTGCACATCAGTGACGATCTCTGCATGGAATTGGTACCAAACGTTAACAAAAAATTGATGAAAAAATCATCGAGCAAGTTGTAAACTGGATCAGCAAGATTAGAGAAGGGTTTATGTTTCATAAATTGACAGCATTGTTTGAATTGTTATAAAAAATAAATAAACTTTGATGGAAAACATAGCAAATTTACTCTGACGTCTCTTTACCTTTAATCGCCCATCACTCTGCGTCCTATATTTTTCTAAACGTAGCTATCATTTTCTAGTGTAATTGACGCCTCGAGTTGTGTAAATTGATGATTAATTTTTTTCCTTATCGTGAGTGAAGAGCTAGCAGCAATTTTCGAAAAAACTATTTAATGGCGAAGAAATGCATTTAACTAAAAGTAAAAGAAATCAATAGTAAAGTCGTACATCGTAACCAAAGCTCATTGGATGTCTTGAAAATTGAAGAAGCACTAAGAAAGTAAGAGAAAACGTAAAACGAAGTGAGAGAAAAAATCGAACGATTTGTGTACACACCAAGAAGAAATACCGCCTTCATTATCGGCTTTTTTTTCAAATGCGAAAAGTCTATGAAACTTCTGTTCATTTTACCGTTGATTTTAATCTACGAATATGACTTTTATATACGGTTCGAATAAAAGGAGCGGAAGGTCGTGCAGTGTGGGGCTTTCCTATGCAGTCCAAGTTTACAAAGGGCGCGGATTCCGTTCTTTCTTACGGCGTGAATACCAATTAAATGAGTCGGTCGAATGAAAACCACGAGAAAAAGGTGTAAGGAAGATTAAATTAATTTATGGAGAAGAGCGAAAAGTGTAATATTGAAAATGAAGAATACCAAGGCATTCAGCGATAAGAAGCCATCAAACTTTCGACGTGACATACCTACAAAACTTAGTTAACAAAATTTTTTTTTTTGAACGAATCTTGTCCATTATTCCGGTTGATATGCCTCATCCATTCACTTTCAAATTTTCTACAAACGTCAAAATTTGACCTCGAAAAATCGTAGCACACGTGCAGGAACAACATTTGAATTTACCGGGTAAACAGACGGTCGAGACTTATGGACTGCAGAGGACAATGGTGGGGGAAAGCGAGTGTGAGGTTTTGTAGCGAGCTCTTTAAGGTGATCTATCAGTTGCATGAGTGCAAGAGAGATAACTGCAAAGTAGATACACATTTTTCTCAAACATTTTTTATATTTGGAGAAAAATAACATACATTTTCCTCGTCAGCTGTGTTTTTATCTGTGGAACGAAAACGGATTTCGCTGAAGGACGAAGGTCTGTGATAAGTGATGATTCGTGGAGTTTGTTCGATCAAACATAGATCGATTTTTTAAATCAGAGAATTTTTGCAAGTCAGAACTTCAAACCGGTAAGGAACAACCAAAAATCAAAGTGTTAAGGAAAACATTTCATCAACAAAACCAGAAACGGATCATTTAAAAAAATGAATCAAATCATGAGACCCGTTGTGAAAATTATTGAGGGTCAATTACGCGGGATTACTGAAAAATCGGTTTACGGCAAACCTTATGTAGCATTCAAAGGAATTCCATATGCCAAACCACCAATTGGTGAACTAAGATTCCAGGTAAATGCTTTAAGAGCATTATTTTTCATTTTAATAATCATTCAAAAGCACCGAGTGGCAGGGGTCTGTATGCCTATCCACGAGCACGAGCCCTGACAGGAATCGGCGAAAGCTAAGAGAGAGATAGGTTGACAGGTGCCCCCTCACCCCCGCCTGCACAGCAGCGCGACTGCCGCGCCGCGAAGCGGCAGTTTGGGTCGCGATAAGTTTGTCTTCAAGCCGGCCATGAAAGAACTGTTTTTCTATGTGTACGTCTGAATTCGTTGGCACTGCTGCCAATCTAATTTTTCCATCTTCTTCTTTCTCTTGTTTTCCTTTCTCTCTATCTCTTTGCACTGCAAAGTCGCTGGACCGAAGGCTTCTGCGGTCATATTCCAAGGAGTTCGAACAATTTCATAAGTTTGCTATGACCCAGATAGTGAACCAGGTTGATTTTTTTTTCTATGTCACTGTAATATACAAGTGTCTCTCCTTTTTTTTAATTTTCGATGAGCCACTGACTTTTAAATTACATGATATTGGATCATTTAGCATGTTAAACCAATGCAGACAACTTTACGATTCGTTGTGTCAGAAAGTAGTTCATCAATTTCCTGTCACTTTCTTGAGATTCCAGGAGAACTCTGTTATCTTATCATTTTTTTCAATAATAATAATTTAATAATTATTTTCCTCTTTAAGTCCGACGAAAGTTTTTTTATTTTTAATTCTTTGATCAGACAGTTTTGTTCTTGTCAATAGTCAAACATTATTTTTATATTTGAAAATTGCATACAATTGCATCAAAGTTTGAAACACTGTACAATTTTTGTTCGTTATAAAATCCTTCGTCAGACGTCGACCACTACATTAATTTACCCGATTACTTATTTTCGCAAATTGGAACAGCTTTTAGGAAGGATTCATACAATAATGGAGATGCCGTGGTTTCCATAATTTGTCAACTTCACCCCATGAAAAAGTATATGAATAAAGCTCGAAATAAATGAATGATGGAGATTTTTTCTTTATCTTTTTTATTAAAATAATCTGGAAAATATGGATTGCAATATTCGCAACTGGCAGCGATAAGTGATGCCTTGAATGCTCATTTTAAATTCCGTCTTCATTGCGAGCCTTGAGTACATGAAAAGTCACTAACATTTGCGAGTAACGATAAATTTTGATCGCTTTCTAGTTCGTCCTTTTTATCATTGCAAATCTATAGGTTTAATCAGGCTCAAAATCTAGATCGACATTTGAGCTAAGTATCTATAAACGTTCCTCCTATTCCTGTGTGTATCGTCAACTGCGACAGCGGTCTGCGAAGCGTGAGACCTATGGATTTGTATATGCAAAGCAATCCGAGTATCCCTTGCCTTTGGCAATCGATATCTGTCCATTGGTCTACAGCAAACGGAAAATTAATTTTCTAACTAATAAATGTATTCAGGAACCGAAACCTATTGAGCCTTGGTCAGATGTAAAGGATTCTTCAGAGTTTGGATCAGTTTGCGCTCAATACAATCCCATGAAGCGAAAAATAATCGGTAGTGACGATTGTTTGTATTTAAATGTCTACACACCGTCCGACGAATCGAGTCGATCATCTGCTCCGAAGCCTGTAATGGTTTGGATCCATGGTGGTTTATTTGCCAATGGTTCTGGTAACGATACGTTGTTCGGACCTGATTATATTATTGAGAACGATGTGATTCTCGTGACGATTAATTATCGATTGAGTGTGTTCGGTAAATTTCCATTTTTCAACAAAATTCATTATAACCACGTACGCGAGGTTCCAAGAATTCACGTTTTTTTTTAAATATTTGTCGAAGGTTTTCTGAATTTGGAGGATGGCGAAGTAACTGGCAATCAAGGCCTTAAGGATCAGGTGCTCGCTCTCCAATGGGTACAAAAAAATATCGAAAATTTTGGTGGCGATCCCCATAACGTGACCATTTTTGGCGAAAGTGCAGGAAGCGCGTCCGTCCACTATCTCACATTATCCCCTTTGGCCAAAGGTCAGGAATATTTGCTCCAAATTACGGACCAAATCATAATTTTCCAATCAAACTTTTATCATAAAACTCAGCAGCATAAATATTTTTCGTTTTTATCCCGCTACCGCCAACCTTTTTGTTGATGAAATATTCAAAGTTCTATCGCAGGATCAAATGTACTTTTAAGGATTTAAAAAACTCTTCAAAATACATCTGTTGCTCCTGTGGAATAAGTTTAAAAATTCTTAAATAATACTTTTCGCTGTAAAATTGTTTAGGGCTCTTCCAGAAAGCAATATCTCAGAGTGGAGTAGCACTTAATCCTTGGGCAAATATGGAAAACTCGCCGAAACTTTATGCACAAAAATTAGCATTAGCATTGGGCAAAGAAATCACCGATTCAAAATTGTTGGTCCAATTTCTTCGAAGTTTCGATGCCCAAAAACTCATCGAGTGGGATGAGAAACTTTGTAAAAAGGTTTAATATTCAGATTATATTATTATTATTATTGTTTTGATAAAATGTTCGACAGATCTTTTAACAATGACGAACTATTTATTTCTACAGATTCACGGAGCCGGTTTTCGCTGCTTCGTTCCAACTATTGACACAACATCAACAAATCCATTTCTTCCAGTTTCAGTGAGAATTGCTTCTCAGAAAAGTGCCGATGTACCGTACATGATAGGTCATACGAGTCACGAAGGATTGCTATATACTACAGGTCGATATTTTTTGAGTTTTTTTTTATTGAGAAAGATTCTAATAAATTTGACTTTAAAAAAAAAATTTCAATCATCACCGAAATAAGCTTTCTAATGTGTTTTTCGCCCTAAACAGCAGAATATTTGTGTGTTTTGATGAATCAAAAATGTCCAACAACCATTACATTATTCATAGTGGAAAAGTGAAACGAAACATTCGATCTTTGAATTCGTATTTTGCAGGTATGAAAGCCGCGAAATTGGCTGCTTTAAATACTCATTTGGAGCAAGCATTCTGTCCTAGAGCGATGGAACTGCTGGAATATAATGGTCTCAAGGTTTCTGATCTGAGGGAAATTTATTTCGGCGATAAACCAGTGTCGTCAGAGACTCTTTATAATTATATCGAAATGCATTCGGACGTTCAGTTTCTTTTGGGAATTCACGAAGTTGCTGCCACTCAAGCTCTCAAAAACAAATGTCCAACATATTTATATAGGTTTTCATATGATAATGGAAAATCTATGGTCAAAGCTCTACTCGGACTGGATATGCCAGGTGATTTTTAGGAATTAGTCTAAACATTAATAACAATTTAAAAAACAAAACAAAAAGTTCTGTTTCATAAAATTCAACAATTAGGAACCAACACAATCCACGTTTGATTTTCGAATTTTTAAAGGCGATTGAATTTTGTCAATATCATCGTTTTTCACGTTGACTATTATTTATGAAGGAATTTATTATTAATTTTTCGTTCTTGTAGGTGTTTGCCATACAGATGAACTCTTTTACTTGTTCCACTCCAAGTTTAATACTTCAGCGGGACTACCACCTCCTGAGCCTAATTCTACGGATCATCTTGTTATGAAACGTGTTACTCAGATGTGGACGAATTTTGCGAAAACAGGGTCAGTCAATAGTTCTCGGAATATCATGGAGATGGCTCTCATTTTCTGTTTTGTTTTTCGAATAGAAAGATTTTTTTTTCTTTCGTAGGAATCCTACGCCAGATGTAACGAGTACGTTACCAATAACATGGCAACCCTTGAAAAATCCAACGAACCTTGAAGCTTTGAACATCAGTGACGATCTTTGTATGGAATCCGTACCAAACGTTCGTCAACAATGGATGAAAAAGTTAATGACCAAGGATCAAACCGTTAACTGAGATACAAGAATTTGATGTATTGAGATCGAGACTTCAGTGACATCTTCGCGAAAAATTACGATTCATTTATATCCATAAACGTTATGTTGTCAAAAAAAAAGTAAAAATAATAAAACATACAGAAAAAGTGGAAGCTCAATTTCTTAAATTCAAAGTTAGAACCAACCACTGTTCTCGAATGTCGTCCTACGTATTTTTTTCCATTCTTCGGTGCTGATAATTTTCTGGTCTATGTTCAGGCGAAAGTCAACTTTGTTTAGCCCTCGACGATTTTCAAGCACGATAAATAAAATTCCTCTTTCCAATGTTTTCAAAGTCAAACGACTATTCCTATTCACATGTATCTGCAATTTTCTCACTCGTTTCTTCTGCTTTCGACGAAAAATAAAATATTGAATCTAATCCGAGAAGTAGTTGTTAGCATATTCGATGGTAAAGACACTTTAAATACAAATTCAAGTTCTAAAAGCTCTGCTGGATCAGTAATTATTTGTGTACATAAACACTCATTCGTGTTATTTCGACCATTTATTCAATTGGGAGAATTGTCGCACCTCTTTCGCGCATGCGCATGAACTCTGATCTTCCCGCGACCGTGCCGGCTCATACCCCGCCTCAATGTTTTGTACACACACGGGTACAGAGCAACACTTTTGCAGCTATTTTATTTGCAGCATTGATATTTTATGTTTGTGCATTTTCCTCACTCTCTTTCTCTCACTCAATACGTTTACTTGTCCGAGCGTCTTTCTCTCGGTAACGATTTAATCTGTTTTCTCGACCGCTAATTTGCGGCAGCAGCCGCAGCAACACGTCAGACTGGCGATATCGTGCGACTGTTGAGCGGTTCGAGGGCGTAGTCGATTGTCTGATTGTCATTGTGGACCCTCTTGGATACAAAAAATTCTCGTTTTTATCTCTTCTAAATTCCCAAACGTATTGTATCACATGAAAAAATTCAATAGTCACCATCACCAGGGTAAATAAACCGTAAAAATAGTGGCATGATAAAAAAGCGACTAGTCTTGTAAATCGTAGTAGACATTCCGTTCTGAATTTTCGGCTTAACCTCCAAAAGAGTGTAATACGCAGTCGAGTTACAGTCGCTCGATCGTATCCAGCAGGTCGTGATATATGAAGCGTTAATATTTTTCATATGAATTGATAATAAAAAACAAATTATTAATCACTTTTATCGGATTTTCCTAGAGATATTATTTTTGTTTGCATTTTTATATCGCCAAAATCACAAAAAACGGTTTTTTTTTATGTTTTACGAACAGCTTTGAAGAATATTTGTAATGGATTTACAAATAACCGATTACCTGGAGGCGATTCAGAAGATTCCAGGCAACAAACCTGGTGAAAAGTACAGAGAACTCAATTCCATAGCCAAAAAAGCCATCGACGAAGCAAAATGTGACGGCGCGGTTGCAATTTCTGTGAAAAGTGTCGATGGAGTTCCGGAGCCTTTGAAACCGTTGGTAAGACTAAAAATAGGCCAAATATTGCAACAGAATGAAGCTGTGGTGGAAGCTCTTAAGTCGGAAGACGGTGAAATATCGAGTTTAGCTCTGAGAACAAAATGGTTTCTTCAAGCGGATAATAACGAAGTAATAAACGTTGAATATTTCAAAACGAATCTGTATCCCTCGATGACGCTGAATACGCGATTGAAAATGATAAAAAGGCTGACAAGGAGCTTGAGAGCGAGCGTCAACACTGCCCTGGCAGAGGAATTCTATAATTTCACTAGTGAGACTTATGGCAAGATTCAAGCAACGCCGCTGTTGGCAGCTTGTTCAGAATCTTTTATTTGGACAGCGATAACCGAACAAAAAATTGTCCTCTCTTGTCGGATGTTAATGAATTTGTTTGACATATATCCAGAACTTGTAATTCGCTACCTGAATTTATCGAAGCCTGTTGATACATTTGGGAGAAAAAGGAATGTGCATGACATAGATATCCACAAGTACACGTTTTTTCTGCCGCGCTTGATAAACAATCATCTGAAATCTCTGATAGAATTGATCCAAGAGCACCGATCTTCTTTGGGTATTAAACTGAGCAACAAAGCGACTGAGAGATTTTTGAAAGGCAACGTCGAGGTTGTACTTAATTCACCTGATTTGTACAAAAATATGATGCCGCTGAAAGTTATAGCTGCGAAAGTCACAGAGTCTCAGTACAAGAGGATGTTAGTTAATGTTTTTCCCCGGGATAGGAAAAATTTTGATTATTCTTACGTCGAGGAGTACTTCAAGCATTATCCCAAAGAAGAGAGATTACCGTTGCTACTCGAGACTTATTCGAAAGTGTACCATAGTAACATGCTCGATAATCATGACATTATAGACGCGAAAATTCTGAAAATGTTACCGGTCCACCAACGGATACGACAGGCGCGTATAAAGCTCCAGAAAGAGCCGGGCTGGCACAAGGAAAACGCGATAATTGAAGAAACGTGGCGTTGTTATTTTCCCCTTGAAGAAACCATAACCGCGATAAAACAGGATATATCGAATAGTTCGTTGGCTGAAAAAAGATCGAAGCTTCTGCAGCAAATGTTTTTCGTTTGTTCGATCAACGACGATAAAGAAGCGCTTCTCCAAGCGTTGACTTATTTCACGACGCGTCACCGAAACGAACAGAGATTCGTGATCTTCGAAGTTCTCAGATGCCTGGATCATTACAATTTGTCGGCTTTCGACAAAGACCATTGGTCGGTGATGGACGATTTTCTCAAGTTTCTCAACGTGCAACACGAGCTGAACTCTCATGCAGCGTTATTCACACGAATATTCACTGCGTTTACTTATTTTAATCTCACTCACGATCTTCCGATCGACGAAAACATTGAAATGTTGGTCGAGCTTAAAATGGAAAGTTATAGAGAGAAATGGTGTATATTCGAAAAGTATCTGGAATACGATAGACTGTGCTTTGGAAAAATGATGTCGCTTATACCTTACAAATATCCCAGTCACCATAAAATATGGAATACTACTTCAAGCATAATGTCAAGTATCGCACGATCGATGGACGATTTGAACGAACGTAATGCCAACAGAAGCAATAACACCAAACTGGAGAAATTGTCGATGAAAAATTACCCCTGGATGCTCAAGGCCATTAAAGACTCATTGGAAGGCGCGGACAAGGAGAAGATATTGCGATTTGATACTCTAATCAAATATCTTAAGAAGTGGGAGGTCGATCTGTACGAGGAATGGATATTAGGCGCGTTCAATTGCACAGAAGACGTTACAACGGTGGAGGCTTTAAAAGCGCTGAAGGAAGAACCAAGCAAAATTCTTGACAATTGCGATAAATACTGGGAAGCGATAATTGAGAAGGTTCAATCGACAAAGATAACGCAGCGTTTCGTGAAAGCTTCTCGATGGCATCAGGACATTCCGATTAGATTTTCTACTCTATGCCTGAATAGTTTGAGTGGCGATAAAGCGGCCGATTCACTAATGGTTCTTGCTATACTGAAGCAAGGCTCCGAGTTCGCTGAAATCATTAAGCCGCTAGTTCCAAAAGACGAGAAAAAAATTGTCGCCGGCGATAATGCGAAATCGAGATATCTCGTGTTGCGTACGATTCCACGCGCCATGAACCTGGCGAATCCACCGGTTCCTTTGGCTCTCGTGAATAGCTTTTGCGATGGTGATTATTTGAAACTTGGCTTGACCGCCTTGACGAACGTAAGTCGACGCAGCTCGGTTGAGCGAGTCGAAAAATTCGCTAAACAATTGGCCGATAATCGTGTTTCTGTGAAAAAGCATGGTATTCGTTTGTTTTGCCTTGTCGCCACGATTGCGGATTATCGAGACTTTTTGGTATCTCTCTGGAAAACGGAAAAACACCGATCAATAAGACTTGTTATTCTACAGAATATATACCGCCTTTTCTTGGATAATCCTTCCCAGGAACATTGGATAATGATGAAAGATTGCCTCGCCGATTTGAACGTCCGCGACGACGATATTCTTTATCTTATCGAAGATTTTAATGACGTACCTGATGCCTACATCGCCGGATATACATCTTACTTATTAGAAATCTTTGATAAACTCGAAGCCGATGGTTTCGACAGTGAAAGGATGGCTGTTCGTGTTGCCCATTATCTCCGCAATATCACCCCAAGCGTAAGTCGATTGTTGACCGACGAATTTTTAGAAAAACTCATGAAGAAGTACTTATGCAGCTCTACAGTTGCTCCGGAGGTTGCAAAAGCTGCGATGCACTATACTTTCTACATTTATCTTCGTGGCGATCCGACCAAATTCAACTCGCGTTTGATCACTTTCTCTAATGTTTATGTGGACATATTGAGGGAACAATGGAACAAACTAGACTCCGAAGAACTCGCAAGCTCTCCGATCAATCACGTAATAAACAAATTCGTTGAACAATATGTTTTTTCCGATCGCTGCAATGAGAACAACGTAAAAATGATGGAGAGTATACTCAAGAGTTTCTTGCTCGTTCTCAAGCCCCAACAGGATTGGACCACTTACGCTCTCTTAACATTTGGAATAGCCCTTAATACTGGGGTCCCATCATTGGTAGCTGAAAACATTGCTAAAGCTCTAACACATTTTGTCGAAACTTTTTCATCCGTTATGGTCATCGAGCTTGCCGGCATCCTCAATAAATTGATTCATCTTAATTGCGATTACGACGAATTCAACGATGAACTTTACAAAGTTGTCGAAATCCTTTGTAACATCGCCACATCGGACTCGTGCACGTTGGCGGCTAAGCTTTTGTCTTACCGAAACGGTGGACGCACGGACAATAGACCCAAAACTATCATTGAAAATTTAATAAAGTGCCCACACACCGTTGCCGTTAGTCTTGCTTATCAGCTCATCAAAAAATTGTAGGAACGCGAGTTTAAAATTACAATTTTTTACATTGAAATTGCTCGATGCACACTTCATTTAAAAAAATATATATTTGCATGAAAAACTGTATTTGTCAACAACACCGAATAATTCATTCAATCTCAATAAGATTTTTCGTTCGTATCATTTGCACGTATTTTTTTCTCCAAATTGAAAGTCCTCTGAGACTTTTCATACTTTTTTTTTTTTACGAGTTTGTGGTTCTCGGTGATTTATGAGAAATTAAAAAACTAATTCTGCTTGAAAAAAAAATTGTATCACATCGTCAGTGTACACGTGTTTAGACCTTGCGCTCGGGCTACAAATTGCGTGCCTTATATTGTTATATCTCCAGTGTCACTACATTGAATGCATTTAAGAAATGCCCGCATTACTCGAATTACTTTGCGACACTTTAGCTGTTAAAAAAAAAATGTATATCTCATGTTTTCACCAAAAAAGTTGCGATTTTTGAAAAAAAAATGAGGAAAATACCCTTTTTCTATGAAACAGTTGACCGCAGCTTAAACTTCACGCACAAATGGTTGATTACCATCATTGCCTTTTTTTTCTTCGTTATTATTTTCCACGAACATATTGTGATATTAAATGAGCTGTGTTATATTTCTAATAACTGCGATGCCGCAAGATTTATAATCTGCGAAACTTCATAATGTATATTTTTTACAAACATTATTATACATTTATATATTAAGAGTTGCCCAAAGTACACTGTTGTTACAAATAAAATTTATTTTACCAAACGATCACGGTGATGTGTATACTTGGATGGGTGACCACTTACCCAGCCTAAACCGATAAATAAATAATAAAACGACCCACGTCTCGATCGCCGCGGAGGACAAAGTTTTTCTGAGTGTCCATTGGTGTAAAAAAATCCTGTCAGTTTCGAGGTTGCACAGGAAAACCATAAAAATACCAAAAAATACAATGCACGGGTTGAAAAAACTAATTTTGCCGTCGTTTACGAATTGGTGCGAATCTGCACCGCAAAATTCATCGCACTGTGAACGATCAAAAAATATGTCGGAAACATTTTGTGTTTTGAAAAAGACCTGCGATAAATTCAAATTGGAGGATTTAGGCGGGACAAACCTGCGTCTGAAAAGCCGCTTAGAAATTGGGTGCGAAGCCGTCACAAATTGCATTTTGACAGGGTATTTATTCAATTCAGAAAACAAATATAATTTATAGGCAGCAATAATTGAAAAAAAGTGTATTCTACTCACGGGATGTGTCGAAACCAGTGATGAAGTAAGGACATGGTACATATGCTTTTTGACCTGCAGGTGTGTCAGGCCAGCACGACCATCCGTCGAACAAGCCTGGACAGTACGGTTCTAAAACAGCAATAATATTCATAAAATTTTAATACATACAAACTTGACCAAAATCATGATAAACAATTATCGTTCAAAATTATTCGTTTATTCGTAAAATCAAATTTGTATTCATTTTTTGCACGTGTTTATGTTTGTTTTGAACATTTTTTCATACAACTAGATAAATATTCGTCACTATTAAACTTTTCGTCAAGAACTCTCGCCCAAAACACCTTTTTCTTTATTTCATACATTTTGAATGCAACAGAATTTTTTTTATATTTTTTCACCACCTTTTTATTTGGCAATGAAATTCCGAAAAAAACGTAAATCGTGCCGACAATACTGTCTCCGTGTCACCGGTTGTGCGAGCGAGACAACCTATGTGCTTTCGTGTCTTACAATGTTCACAACATGTCGTGCTGCGACGTTGCCACGATTCTATTTTCATGGTGTAAGCTAACATTGTTCCGAGCATTTTCCATCTGTGTCAAGGTCATGGGCTTGTGTCGGTTACAGACCGGGCAATAATTTTGGTTTCTCTATCACGTTTTTTTCGTTATACAATTTTTCAACGACTTTTATCTCTATTGTTGCAATTGTTAGTACATCCCAATTATATTTCCGATTTAAAAGAACTACGGAATTACCATGTTTTTTTGCAAAAGTCATTGTCACAAACTTTTTGCTCGGTTTTTTGCATACAACGTTCTTAAAGCAGCGATAGATACGAGCTAATGAGCACACAATGTAAGATTTTTTGCCTCGCAAATATATATCATATAATAAAGATAAATGTGTAAACAGAAAATCTATTAGAATGGCAATAAACCTCTATGACGCTCCAAACCAACAAAGGAGCTACCGAAAGCGTTCTACTGCATGCGCTGAGGTTAATGTTAATGGTCTTCATGAATACCATCGACCACTCGGTGTACGGTGGTTTCAAGGATGAGATGGAGCTTTTGCCGAGACAGGGCCAACAAGGAAGATATGGGTAGCATTATACAGTTGATTTCAGTTCTGTTCGTTGGACGGTATATACGTAACCACCATAAATATCGATTTAGAGTGCCTGCATTTAATTGCGGTCACTACAGAAATTACACACTAAAACTCAAAGGAAAATTGAAGCAGTTACTTGTAGTACATAATGTTGAGCAATCCAATGCATAACACAAGATAATCCGAATATTCGAATGGCCAAAAACAAAACAATTTTCTTTAAATTGGAAGCTAAAATGCATTAAAATATACCAATCCATAGATTTTCGGAAGCTCCGGCGTTCCAAAGCCCTACACCATGCGGCATAACATTGTGCATAAGAGATTCCGGGATTAATTGGAGCTTTTCGAACACCCAATAGAATTATTCATAATCGGTCTGGATATGACCTTTTATACCGTTTACCTACGATTATTTCGAACACCATGCTTCTCGAACGACTGGATTTCTACATATATCTATATACCTAGGTACACGTAAACTAAGTTACGACAAACCATCTCTCGCGCATGTTCTGTCTATATATATGCGCGTGAGTTGGCTTTTCGTATGTTGATTAAAACCCTCACGCTCTGCCCTCCACTCCGTTTTTCATTGGTTCTCTCTATGAACCAGTTAATTCGTTTATCATTCGGCCCAAAGCCATGACTCTTATCTTGCTTGCCCAGACAATTTATATTCTCAAAATGTTGACTACAGTCTCACCTCCTTATAACAGCGTTATTTCATTCTCCAATTAATCCTACTCGGACTCAAATTGAGATTGTACTTTCGGGTGCTTTTTGGATGTTTTTCGTTCACGTCAGAGTTCCTGACACATGAAGTATTCAAAAAATCATTTGGAACTATTCGAAGCGCTGCAATTACCTATTCTTCTTCTTGAACTTTAGTTTTCCAAGAGAAAACTCCGTGCGAAAAAGCAATTTTAAAACACTATTCAAGTTTTGCATCAAGCTGCTAGCATTATTTGCACATTTTCTCCAATCTGTATGCATGACAACGCTCCTAAGTTGCAGTCGCGCGCTATTAATATTCAATTTTTTATAGTTTTGAACGTAATATCGAGTCATACACGTATTTTTCCTTGACGTGAACTTTAAAACGTCAGGTGTTATCGGTTCGACTACGTGGATGATGAGCTCCAAGTCAAAATTATGCATGCAAATAATTACGACGTCAACCCACATATAATAGAAATTGAAGGACATATACAAACATAGAAATTCTTGAAGGACATATACAAACACGGTTCCGATGACTTGTCACTGGACTCTTCTAATATTCCAAAGGTTGGCAAAAATATGAAGCAGAAAACAAAGGTTTTCACCAGTAAAGTCCTATAAAAATCTACAATGGTTCGTTGAAAGGGCGTTTCATGGAAATTCCAAGGTTACAGTCGAGATACTTTTTGCTACCGCTACCGATAAGGAAAAAGAACAGCTGGCAAAGTTATGTTCCTGAGAACATGTTTATTACCGAACGAGTAGGAAATACACTTTGAAGCTAAATTTACGGTAGACTCGACTATTTTGGATTTCAAATTCTCTCTATATTTTACTTCGCTACCTGATGACCTATTCCTACTCGTGATACGTTCATTCAAAGCTTATAGACGATGGCTGTCCAATGCTCGAATCAGGGCTGGTTCAATCCCTTTGTTACGCAACTGGCGAGTTCGAATTCGAATGTTTTTTTATTATATTTTTTTTCTTCAGAATAAAGGGTCGAAAAGTCGAAAAGGAGGTTTGAAAGGAATTTTTGCTCTGTTATTTGTTGAAAAAAAAGATCAACTTCTTTGTCGTACATCGACATGACAATTTTTATTTCCTTTCAGGTTTTTTCACCATCGCAGGGAAAGAAAATTTTCTTCCTCCGAACATGTCGTTTTCATTGATTCGAAAAGAGCACAAACTCTTGTTGAAAATTCACTCATTAGAAACCTTAGCCCCCTTGTCATCGTCCCTCGTGTCATTTTTTTTCTCATCAAAATGTGAAATAAAAAATATGAATTGCATTTCGATGGACACGAAATGCCACAGACGAAGCGGGACACATTATTGTCTCCGTCATCTTTCATCTCTCTTGCAATTACTGACTTTCCTTCAGGTGCGAAACTCCCTTTTACCCCGTCGTTTAAGCATTTATAGGAATTATTAATTTCCGAAGTTGTTATCATTAGGTTTTGGAGAAAACTATTATTTGGATTAGAGCAACAATATGATCAGCAAAACTTGTAGCGACTACACGAACTAAATTTCAAACACGATTTACATCCACATGGTGTGAGTACGTGTGCAATTAACATTATGCCCATATGCTGTGACTTGTGAAGTGTGTCAATCTAATGCTCTGCCACGAGTTAAGGCAATTTAAGCCTAAATACGATGAATTAACTGCAGTTCTAGGATAAAGTAGTGAAGACTGAAGGGTCATATAAATCACTTGTCTCATAAGATATGGGAATACAATTTCAAGGCTGCCGGTCGTTATCGAAACATCTTGTAAAAATGAAAATTGGAAGAAAATCCATTAAAATTACAAGTCACGGTAATTTTTCTTCTTGTTAGTTGTGTGCAACAATTATTCGCTGTCTGGAAGCAATAAATCTGAATGTACTTTCCTCATGAACAGAAGTGGAATAATGGCCGAATCATTTTTCACGATAATTTATTAACTCGTTTCTCTCCGATGTTGATAATCAATCCCTCATTACAACGTTCAGACTTACTTGCCTGCCAAGAGTGATCTGTTTGGACAAAGTTACTAATAACCAGCAGTTCGAAGGTATCAGCTGCAACATCCTTCATCCGCTACGTATACTAACCGCATGCCAGTGATCTAAACATACAGTTACTTCGTACGAGTTCCTCAATATATCTCGTGTAAATACACCGGAATATCGAATTAACCAACGTTCTCAACGGATTTCCAATCCGGTAAATCATTTAATCCATTTCACGATTACTTTCGCACTTTTATCGTCCTGTGGCACTCCTTCGCTGCCGCCAATGAAACTCAATGTAAAAACGCGAATTCCTCAATCTGTGCGTTGTATTGTATTGCCTTTGATAGAATTCCCCATAAATGTTATTATTTATGACGAAATCATAACAATAAAGCTAAGTAATAAAAACAAAAATGATTGAACTTGGTTTTTTCATGATCTGCATCAAACGGTTCTCGTGTTCATTGGATACGAGACTGAGAATAATACAAAGTAACTGATCGGGCGTTAGATTAAGGTTATGGGACATTGGAGTTTCTCAATTTTCCAAGCGGTTGATCGTAACAGCTCCCAGCACTCAGAGGCCGATTTGCAAGAAACGAAAGCCAACCTCCTTCACCTCTCAATGTAAACCTCTCGAATATACAGGATCGGTTGATCTCCGAAGGATTTTACTCGACTCCTAGAGGATTCCCCTTCAACTTTAATCTGGCAATCGAGACGTATTGGGAAAAGCATCGCGGTGCTTGCGATGTGCACTTAAACAGCTCATTGGGATGGAAGTTGCTAGAGTGTGCGACAGGCAAACACTAAATACTCACGATTTCATCGAAAAATACGTCCATACCGCTAATCCTCGTAAATTCAAGTCCATTATCAACGATGAAGGAAAAAATTCGTTCGTTAAATCCTTTCGACAGCATGCACTAAGAAAATGGTTGAGACTCTTTAAGCCATTTCATCCTAAAACTCAGAACTGCATCTTCAGTTAACAGGAATAAATATCTGCGAAGGATTACCCGGTATATTCAGGATATGAGCATCATTTCGAAGTGAATATTCTTGAGTGAAATGAAGCGAAAATGATGTAAGGTCGGGAAGCATTAATGAACCATCATATATCTATACTGTATGTACATTTCGCGGCCTTCCAGCTAGTCCCTTATCTCTAACGAATTTAATTTCACTGAACTGGATTGTAAAATAATTCTTAATGCAGTCAATATTCGTGCCAATCCCATGATTTTCAAATTACGTCCATCAAGATTATGGTTTTTTTTTCTCAATCTTCCTCATTTTGAGGTCAACCATTATCTTTCATAGCATCATTATTTGTATGGAAATTCGATGCTCCCTGTTAAAGTGTTAAGTCGTGTGAGAAATTGGAAACGAATCATTGAAACTTCATTAAAATGATGCACTGTACGAAGGGACAAGGCGTTCCTAATCTTAGAGACTATAAAAAAAGAAAAGTTCTTATTCTATAACATCAACTCAATAATTATGAACTATATTCGATCTTTACCATCAACAAGGTCTCATGTAACCACCTAATCCATGAGACTTCCTTATCTTATATGACGGTGACCTCTATCTCCGTAGTTTTAGTCTCAAGTAGGATTATATTGGTACTAAACAAGATTGGAAAAAGAATAAAGAGAACGATCGCTGGACGAGCCACCTGGCAGTAACGTCATCGAACTAACCACTGGAAAAGCTTTCTTCGCCATTGCGTTCATTATCGGAAAAGCTGTTTCTTGGGGAAAAAGGATAAATGCTTCTTCCCGGCAGCCTTAGCGGCGAGTAGTAGAGCGTTGAGACGAAGGATCGGACGATGAAAAGCGAGGAAACATGAGATCGCCTTTGACTTTTACTGGTCGTTGTGCATGCTCTCTCCTCGGTTCTTTGTTAAAGATTATGATATAAATAGCATACCAGGCCGCTTCTCCCGAGTCTTTTAATTACTGCTTCGTTTTTTATATTCATCTCAGCCTTAGTTTCTCCTAAGTCTGCCAATTACCCGACTCAAGTGTGCTCGACATAGAATTCTCTAACATATTAAATACTGCAAAACAAAAAGTTTGATGTGCATCTAGAGTTCAACGTATTTCGTGCTCGCGGTATCACTGTTTCTTTCATTACATTTTTTTAACTCACTCTTTCAATTTTTTAATATTGAGTGTTAAATTTCTTGTACGCAAAAAAAAAATTAAATTTACGTCATTAAAAAAGGGTTCGATAGAAATCCCCAAGAAAATAGCTTCCATTACATAATATTTTTCAAATGCAATAGAATTTTTTGAATTTTTTTCTCTTCAGCAACGTATTTAGTTCGCAATTGATTATAAAAAGTCGTTGACAACATGCCACGTCGCAACGTTGCCACGATTATACTCTTATGGCATGCCTTAGCATTGTCTCCCGCTTGCTCTATAAATAACAGGGCTTTGCAGCTCCAGTTATAGGTCCGGGTCCCGCGATGAGAGTTTCGTTCATAATAACAAAAACATGATTAAGTTTGATCCTTTTTTAACAATATCGTCGCAATGTTCATTTACACTGCTGTTATCTGATTTTTTTGCTGCAATTATTAGTACCTCTCATTTTATTTTCAAATATTACATGTGTAATTTTTTTTTTTTGAGACATTATAAGACCAAAATTGAACAACACTCCATTTCACGCTAAATCGCTAAATAGTTCCGTTGTATCGAGAAATCAAATACTTTTCACAGTGAAGAAAGAATAAATTCCCATTTTCTAGGAATGTTATCAACGCCAATTCCAATCGACCGTCATTGAGCTGTCGCGTTAACTATCACGATATCAGGATGTCGTTCGATGTGCAAAACGGTAGATAGAAGAGTTGCACTGAAAAATCTGTATTTAGAACTACTTGAAATATTGTTGGCCAGGGGAAAGAATAGTAATGACGAGTCACAGTTAAGTTTCGAATGAAGAAAATGAAAATTCTAATGTCATAGCAAAAAGTGCCAATTGCTTTACTTCACCTTTTTGCTTTTGTGAATACGTATCGCGCATTTGGTGGAAAAAAAATGAATGCGACGATAACAGAGCGCTTTAATTTCCATGCTAATGAGTAAATTCAGTAACAGTACGTCGTGGATTTGAGAGCGTTGTCTGAAAATAGTGCAGAAGATTTTGTTGAAGACGTCGCATTGAAAGCGTCAACAAAGCGACGATATGAAAAATTGAATAGTCGAAATTTTTTACGTTATTGTATACAAGTGTTAGAGTAAAGGATAAACTCAATTGAAAATTTGTTAAATAGTTGACGGTCTGTTTTGGTTATTCAATGAATTATCGATATCCTCAAATCCAGCGGTGAAAGTTAAAAAATTGGAGCGCAAAAAACAATAATAACGAAAGCCTAAAAATGAAGATAATAATACTTTCATCGATTATCTTCGCTTTAACAATTATAAATTCTCAAAGTTGTTATGGCTTGCGAATTCTCGGTTTATTCCCTGTACCATCGAAAAGCCACTTCATCATGTTTGAAGCTCTAATGAAGGGTTTGGCTCGTAAAGGCCATCAGGTCGACGTTATTAGTACATATCCTCTACAAAAACCATATCCCAATTATACGGATATCATTCACTTGCCGTTAACGATGGCCTCATTCGTCAATAGCTTAAAGTACGAAACCTTCAACCACATGTCGGACAATATTATAGAATTCCTGGCACTTATCGCTGGTAATGAAGTTTGCGTAAATCTCGGAAATCCAGAAATGCTCAAATTTTATCGTGATCCTCCGAGGGATCCACCTTACGATCTATTCATTACCGAGGTAAGAACATCAAAAATAGCGCTTAGAAGTTGACGAAATTCAAACCTTCAAATATTGCCAAGACATGTTCATTTTGATTTTTTTAATTAAGTCAGCTATGAGTAAAAATCATTACGTAATAAATGTGGAGATATGTAACAAACATATCGAATTTGTATATTAAGAAAAAACATGCACCTACATCCGTAAACAAAGAAGCTGTCCGTATTCAAATTAATACAAATGTATAGAAAGAACTTACGTAGAAACTGTCAACAAAATGTCAGATACGAGTAGGAAAAAAAACGTTGTTTTTGAAAATATGAGTACTGGGCATAAGATTGGTTTTGTGTGTTTGAAAAATCATACATTCATATGTGCATGCGTGCATATGAAGAACAAGATATATATGTATTGATATTAATGAACTCGTTTAAATTAAAGTCTATTGTGCTTGCATAGTGATTAAAATTGAATGAACTTGAAATTTACAGATCCAACAGTACTAAATCATAGCAGCGTATGACGCTCTCACTATACTTTTGTTTATGATATTTGCCGAAGTCTTACCATGCACACCATCATATAGAACTGTTCCAATGTCTAGACTTGGATATACTTGGAATTCATGTAATTTTGTTACAATTTTTGGCTGTTTGTGGATAAAAATTGGAAAAACCTTAATGAATATTCATATGCACATGTTAATCGTTAATTTTTTTTCACGCATTCGTAATTATTAACGTTTTGATCGCTCGATGGACTGTTTTCAGTTCTTTGCTTCGAGTTGCTACCTGGTTGTTGGACATCATCTGAAAATTCCAACGGTAACCGTCAGCTCGGCCCTTTTATATCCATGGCTAAATAACGCTGTCGCAAATCCACAAAATTTGGCTTTCATGCCGAACAATTTTCTCGGATATCGTCCACCTTTCACTTTCTGGCAAAGATTTTGGAACACGGTATATTCAGGGTTGAACATTAGATACTTTCAATATCTAACTCGCGTACAGGACGATATAGTTAAGAAACACTTTGGAGATGATGCACCCAGTATAAGAGAATTGGAAAACAGAACAGCTCTGGTTTTGATGAATACTCATATATCACTGAATGGTGGCAGACCGATTACATCAGCCGTCGTTGAAGTCGGAGGACTTCATATTCAGGATCACGTTGAGGAATTGCCAAAGGTAAGGTTAGCGATAAATTGATCGATCTACTGATTCAATGACAAAAATGATGATGAAGGTCATTACTTCAATCAAATTTAAATATAAACCTTCAATTATCACCCCGGAGTACAATTAAGTCGGATCAATCGGAGCTCTAAGTGTAACCGTTTGCAGGACCTCAAACGTTGGATGGACGATAGCAAAGAAGGTTTCATTTACTTTTCTTTCGGTTCGATGGTGACGATCGAATCTTTCCCCACGGAAATTCTTCAACAAATCTACAGATCGTTGAGGAAAATATCTCCAATAAGGGTTCTCATGAAAATACCCGATCCCACCAAGTTGCCACCTGGTTTGCCGGAAAATACACGGACTGTTCCTTGGGCACCGCAGTTTCACGTTCTTAGTACGATCTCGTAAATTTTATTATTATATCAAGTTATCTTGATGGGTTCAAAAAATTACTCGGAAACGTGTGTTTTATTTTTTGAAACGAGCAGATCACAAAAACATCAAGGGATTCATAACGCATGGGGGTCTAATGGGCACGCAAGAAGCGATTTATTGCGGTGTTCCCATGATCGGAGTACCACTTTTTATCGATCAGTTCACTAACGTCGAGCTCTACGTTTCAAAGAAGATCGCCGTTAAAGTGGACCGTCGAGAAATGACAGAAAAGAATTTGGATTATGCACTAAACGAAATCCTTTACAATCCAATTTACAAGTACGTTCCTATTCAATTTTCTTCTCAACTAATTACCGCACAATTATTGTTTGATCGACTACATATCGAATATCGAATCTGATCCAAAAAAAGGAAAAACTGCATGGACATTTCGGCTAAATTCCGGGATCGTCCGATGTCTCCAATGGACACAGCGACATGGTGGATCGAATATATAGCAAGACACGGATCAAGTCAACCGCTCAGATCACCCGCAATGGATCTCACGTGGTGGCAGATTGATTTACTCGATGTTTATCTTTTCCTGTTGCTTCTTGCGATAATCACGACTTATTTAATGGTCCTTCTATTTCGATATATCGTACAACTTTTCATAACAATGACCGCGTCTAAACTTAACAGAGCCAAAAAAGTCAACTAATATTTTTTTGGATGTCGGTGATATATCGAGCGTTTTCGTATAATTTATAAATTGGATTTCCATCAAATTAATACAACGGAAGCACTATGAAGCATTTCGAAAAAGCACCCACTCCGAGTTTCCTACAATTTTGCATGCGTTCACGAAGACTAATCTTCATGAGAAAATGACTAACATACGAATGTCCATTTTCAAAATATCGAACTAGCAGAGAGAGGAGAAGTCAGTCTCGATTTCTAGGCGAGTAGTTTCACTGTTCGGTTGACTCGTTCGTGTGCCCGTGTAAATGCGGGTTCGACACGATGGCAGTGAGTGCAAAGCTCTTCAAATGCAACTTCATGACTTTGTTCGAGCTTTACAATCGCTACATTATTCCCATGTTCCCTTCTAAAAATGATTAAAATTTTTCAAAAGTTTCATATTTATTAGAATTTATCTCAATTTACTTTTTATTGCTTTCGCATCTGGTTTTAGTTTTGGTTTCGGATTTCATTCTGAACATTTATGATTCAGTGGGGCAAGTTTATTATTATCACGAATCTTCCTTCCGGCTAAATGAAATTTCGTTTTTACATATTTTTATAGTTATAAAACTGATATTATTGTGCCCCATTTTTCTCCACATTTTTGAATCATTAACTAAACAAAACGGTAGGATATGTAATGAAAAATATTTTATCGTTCATGGATTTTAATAAAGTACACGTGACAGCTCATACAATATGGACTACTGTTTTACATTTCCAACCTAAATGTCATAATAATGTGTGAATTCTAGATTTTTTTTTTTTTTATCCTTGCCGCATACCCTTGCCTCCTTTACCGCGCCTTCCTGACTTCCATTACCCTCCTTTTATTAAAAATTTATGTAAGAGAACTAAACATAAATCTTTATCGACTGTAGATAAGTGCTTGTGCTCTTACAAGCTCGATTATCAATTGTTTGACAAGAATCAAGTTAAATTAGAAAACAAAATTAGATTGCCTTCGATTTGATTCTACAGGATAATATTATGAAGCATACAATTTCCGGCCAGAAAGTGTCGAAGAGCCGTTTTCTATTTTTTCTGTTCTCGTCATATGAAGTGTTCGACAAAATGTCGAGTTCTTAAGATACTGCTAACCACTTGTCAAAGAACACCCTGTACAGTAATGGAGCAAGCAGCAATCACAATCTCAACAATATAGCAGCGAAAAATTCACATGATTTATTATGACAAAGAGAATGTTTCAAGTTCCTCCAGAGTTTCATGACCGTCCAATGAATCCAATGGATACGACAATAACGCGGATCGAATATGTGGTGATATTAAATGGGGACCGTGATCATCGATTGCTTGCTCTCGATTTCCATTCATGGTAGTTTAAACTTTCAGATGTTAACGCGGCCATGCTGATTATTATAACGTTTCTGATGTTTGCACTAACGACCGATGTGATGGATCATCAGCATATGATTGA
Organism: Campoletis sonorensis; assembly: GCA_013761285.1. Classification (NCBI taxonomy): domain Eukaryota; kingdom Metazoa; phylum Arthropoda; class Insecta; order Hymenoptera; family Ichneumonidae; genus Campoletis; species Campoletis sonorensis. The sequence goes on along the minus strand of JACEOJ010000079.1, from coordinate 2,577,257 downwards.
TGATCGATAATTCTAGCAGCGCTACAACATGAAAAGAGATAAAATTCTCCGGTTGTTTTTCTTTTTTTTTTTGATAAACTTTTTTTTTTTCATTGTCATCAAGAGTCATCGCTATTATCTACGTTTTGATAGACTCTTGAGAACATTAGGGTTTGTTTTTACTTTTAATTACGCCCGTTGTATTAAATTTGCGTTAATTAACTCATCAAGACCTTGGTAGACTTCGGAGAAGTAAAATCTTGCAAGCACATGTATAATTCGTCCGTAGTACATTTTTCCTGATTGATGATCACGATGGGACGCCGAAAACGGAGATACTTGACTTCAATTTTATTCTATTTGTTCATCACACTGAGCTGGATAATCACGAGTTGAAATAAACAAATAACAAGAGAGGCAGTGGCACAGTGGAAGCGCACGCTCTGCTCGTATATAATCAACCAGTGTCTGTTCGTTCGTTTTCTGCCGACAGACCAGTGAAATTCTTCCATGTATTTTCTTTTTTGCGCTCCCGGTGATTAGGAACTAACTTTAAAATAGTGCCTCGGTTAGAAGTTACCAAAAAACAAGATAATGAGGTGTTTCGTCAAATGGAAGCGAAATTGACTAGGACGTAACTCTAAGTATAGGATGTTCGAGCCACAACTGTAGCTGTTCTGATGATGCTGGCATTTAGCGAGACGCTGTGACCTCTGGTCGGGGGAATAATACCAGGGACGAACAAATAGAGAGAGCCGGAGATACAAATGGTTGAGGAAAAAGTGGGGAGGATCCATAAACCCTTAAAGGACACAAGCCGATAAAATGCAGATAAATGGCCAACATTTGCTAAAATTCAAAAAATATTGAATGTTTTCTGAGGTATCCAGCTTCGCCTCAGTTTTCCCTGTACAATCGTTTCGCGATTTCGAAGCTCACGTGCACTATCATGAAACTGTGTATATAATTACTGACCATTTCATTGTAATGAAAATTTCAAAGTCTAAAAAACTTTTGTTACGTATATTTCCGGGAACGCGTATCCCTCCATTTGAATGAAACGCGAACTCTGTCGCATGTGTTTCTCAATCTGATTATCCCATTCGCGTACTAATAGATAACCGCGGCCAAGAGGCTTTCAAGAGTTTCTGCTTAAGGTTGTCATCAGTCCTTCGCGAGAGTTACGTCGTGACCGCAGAATGATTCGGCAGTGTTTTCGACAGTCAAACAAAGTTTTGCTACAAGAATAAAGAAATCAAAAATTCTTGTACATAGTTTTAGCTCGAGATTATAATTAGAATCCCCACTTTAGTTCCAATTGATAAATTAATGAATCAATTAGTGTACGATACCAGTGACTAGGAATTCATGTTTAACGGCAATTCGTCTTTATATATTTAACGAAAATTATTGTTTTGTATATTTGTTTATTTTTATCTATGATTGTTGTTCTTCAATTGGAAGTGACTTAGTGCTCGAAGTGTTCGAGTCTTCAAATCGTAAACAGTGGTGAAAGAAGTTATTGAAAAAATGAAAGAAATTTTGTTGTTCTTAGCGTTGTCATGTCCATTAATCATAGGACCACAGGGTACCGTGGGCTATCGAATTCTCGGGGTATTTCCATTTCATGGAAAAAGTCATTTCATGATGTTCGAAGCCCTCATGAAGGGCTTAGCACGAAAAGGCCATCAGGTTGACGTCATAAGTACTTTTCCTCAGAAAAAACCGTATCCAAATTACACGGATATCATTCGTTTCGACCCAAAACTGCCACAAGTTGTCAATAATATGAGCTTCGATACGTTTCAATATTTACAAAGCGACATGACGTATTTCATAGCTACGGATTTGGGAAATAAGATTTGCGAACGTCTCGGAGATCCGGAGCTTTTGAATTTCATTCAGAATCCACCAACCAATCCACCATATGATCTTGTAATGACGGAGGTAAACAATTGAGTAATTAATTAATTCGTATAAATAAATAAATCAATTCATTTATACGTACTGTTTGCATAAATAAAATTTAAAAAATGGAAATAACACGAATGGACATTTATTCTTTCCCAATAATTATTTAGGACTTAAAAAAAACCCTGATTTCAATGATTTTAGATCTTCGGAGCTCAATGCTTCATAGCTTTTGGTCATCATTTGAAGGTTCCAACTGTCGCACTGAGCTCGGCAGCTCTCTATCCCTGGGGAAACGGGATAATTGCAAATCCCCCGAATCTTGCATTCGTGCCAAATAATCTCATCAACTACGTCGCACCAATGACATTCTGGCAAAGGTTGTGTAATACGGTTCACGCGATTTACAGCGATCTCGCATTTCAATATTATTCAGCACCTCAGACCGCAACGCTAAAAAAATATTTTGGAAGTGATACACCGGACATTCGTACAATCGAGCGAACTGTCGCGTTAGTTCTCACGAATTCTCATCCGGCTTTGAATGGTCCACGGCCTGTCACAACTGCCCTCGTCGAAGTCGGTGGATTACACATACAAGACGACGCCACCGAATTGCCTTTGGTAAAAATACTCGATTTTTATTCTTCCTTCTTTTCCTATATCTTTCGGATAAAACCACCAGGGAACAGAGGAGCAGGACATCAATTGTACGACGCTTTATTTGATAGCTATCGATCCCAATTCTACTCAGTCAACCTGCTTCGTTTCTCATCCACTCAGTCTTAATAATTACAGAGTTTGATCCTTCGGAAAACCATTTTTTTATTTAACGAAAACAATTGATTGAGGGATCGAATGTAATCCCCTAGTTGATTAAATACTTCCATTTTCCCCCTATGGGACCTGCTCGTGATAAAAAAAAAAAACATGAGTGTCTAGATACAAATCGATAATTAATATAAAAGGGTTCATGGAATTCCCTCAAAATATGATTTTTCGAAAAAAAATTGGACAAAGAAATAATAAAAGCCACTTCCATCGTCAATTTATTATTAAAAACACTCACAGGATCTCAAGGAGTGGATGGACAGTAGTAAAGACGGATTCATCTATTTTACGTTTGGCTCAATGGTGACGATCGAAACTTTCCCGAAAGAGATACTCGACATTTTCTACAAGTCATTAGGAAAAATCGCACCGATTAGAGTGCTGATTAAAATACCCGATCCCAAAAAACTACCGCCTGGATTACCGAAAAATTTCCGTACCTTTGTGTGGGCACCGCAGTTCAAAGTTCTTCGTAAGTTTGAAAAATTTGCGTCAATATCTTTCACACCAGAATCATTAAGGGTTTTTGGAATGCTGATAGGCACTCATAATTTTTAAAATTTTTATTTATCTGCAGAGCATAAAAACATCAAAGCTTTCTTTACCCATGGTGGTTTGATGGGCGGACAAGAAGCCATACACTATGCTGTCCCTATGATCGGAATGCCATTATTTGCTGATCAATACATAAACGTCGATCTTTATGTGAGAAAAAAGATTGCTGTCAAATTGATTTGGCAAGAAATAACAGAAGAAAAGTTAGACGCTGCTCTTAAGCAGATTCTGCACAATCCGGAGTATAAGTAAGTGTACAAAAAAGAAAGGGGGAGAGAGAGAGAGAGAGAGAGACGGAGAAAGATGAGACGAAAGGAGAAAATGAGGAATGGCGTGTGAATCATTCAGATATCAATATTTTCATGATTTTGACATTATATTGAATGTTGAATGAAAACGTGATACGTTAAATGGTGCGAAATACTAAAAATAATTGAGAGTTCAGAAATTGACTTGTGCTCTTTGTGTCCAGGAGATTTTTTTCCGAATAATAATCAATAATCGTGAATAAACGTTTTTGTTTAACCAGAAACGCTGCCACGAAACTTTCGCAAAAATTCCGCGATCGTCCGATGAGCCCTTTGGACACAGCAATTTATTGGGTGGAGTATGTAATAAGACACGGAAGTGATGCCCTGCGTTCACCAGCTGTGGACCTCACGTGGTGGCAGATCGAGCTTCTAGACGTTTACGCAGCCCTCGTTTTCATTGCAATATTATCAATATTTGCTGTTTTTGCATTAAGTAAATTTATCTACAATTTATTTTTCTATAAGAGCTCGCTTGCGGTGCCAAATTCGAAAAAACTTAAATAACTCATAGAAGAAAATAGTTTTCAATAGTTGATAAATAAGTGGAAATCATATAGAGTTACAAAAATCGAAACAGATCAAGGAATGTTTTTTCAATTCCGATAAGCTCGAGATAATCGACCTTTTATAGATAGCGATAGTGAGATTCAATGACTGGACATTTTGAACGTGATGATATCCAACAATTCTAATTTATTAGAAATAAAAAAAAATAAAAATTATTTTATCGCAGAATGACCATATCACGACCATGACTTCGAATTCAAACCTACGCACGCGTGTGTTATCTTGTAAGTCCTTCATGTTTCATCCAACACAGTAGATGCAATTTTTCAATCAAGTGTGCATAAAATAGCTGTCGGAAAAATACTACCGAGTTGATAAAGAATTTCTCTGCGTATATAAAAAGAAGTATGCACGCAAGTGCGGTCTCTCAAAAAGACGAGAAAAATTGAAAACAATGAACAATTGATTGTTCCTCATAACACACTTCGTGATAAGTTCGAGAATTCCGAACGATCGCATTGACGTTTCGTTGTCCAGTCGCCTTTCTTATAACCCTGAAGATTTATTTATACAGTATTTTGCCAGTATAATTGGGCACTTTATGGAATATTATGTCTACTTATGTGTACAGTGTGTTGAAAGTAGATTAATGTTAGTTTGGAACTGAACTGAGCGCATTAGAGAAGGGTGTGATGAAAAAATGTTATTTTTAGGTGATTAAGAATACGATTCAAAAGGTCAATAAATATTATGAACAAACCAAAGCTGGACACCATGTCGTCCTAAGTAAAGCAGGTACCGAACAAAATCTTGTAGTTTAAATGATTTCAATAAAAGTTGTCTATTCCTTTGGACTCTTAATTACATGACTTTCATTTATTTATCATGAAAAAATGTTTCATCGTCATTAAACCCTTATCACGAAAGCCGGAAAATGTTGTGCAGAAGAAGAGTGCACGTGTTTGTCAAGCTCTGTACAAGGTTACCATGTCACGATTAGCTAATCAGATGAATAATAACAACTTTTCAAAACCAAATGCACTGATCGATTTTTAAACAACGTCTATCGACGTAGACGAAGATCCGAATATTTCGTTCGATAACTGTGCAGCGTAAAATGATTTAAAAAGATGTAAATAATAATAATAAAATCTCGAGTAATTGCACAGTTCCACGTGCAAGATGAATTGCCATATTGCACCAATGACCCGCATGGTATTTTTCAAAGATATTACGCAATAGGTTCACATGAAAAATGTATTTTTGTGTCTGTGTCCATTGGTTGCATTCACAGATGTCATCACAAAGCTGCATTTGAATATACTTCCTATGAAATTACATTATGTAACGGTTCTGATGACAATTTCCAGGTTATTTTTGGTGACACAGCATAACATTCGTTAATAAAGAGGAACCTTCGTTACAGTGTGTCCCCTCGATTTTATTTCCTCTTCTTAGCTATTTCCGACTGTTTAGGAAGTTGAGAAAAAAAATTGCAAACATTAATTAATCGAGGTATTTCCGCGGTAAGAATACAATGTATCGCGTGTCCAGATAATGTCTAGATAAAAAGAGAATAGAAAACGTTCTATCAAAAAATTGATGTTTGTGAGATAAGGAACATTGAATCACTACAAATATCATTTTTATCACATACTTTTTCGTTCACGTTTGTAATAACAATAAAACGCTTATAACGGTATCTGAACAACACGTGTGGCGACGGTACGGTCTTTAGCATCCTGATTCAAAAGTTTAAGCTGTGAGACCTCCTTAAAAAAATGATGGTTGTTCAATAACTTCGGGATGTTTTAAAATTTGTTAGAAACATTGAAAATTTAACAAAATGTAAATTTGGATTAAAATTTGAAAAGACAAGTGAATCAATCAAATGATCTAATGCTTTTCAATGTCAATTTATGATTTAATGAGGTTTTTGAACGATAGGTTGCAGAATAATTGGATTCATTTTGCAAATAAACAACTTTAAGTACCGTGTGGAAATTAAAATACAAAATACATATAAACGATCAGAATCTCTTTGATAGGCAAAAACCGAAAGTTGCAGTGACTGCGTAAAACTTTCACCCGATGGTGTTGAATAAAAAATAACTAGCACGTGATAGCGTGTCAAGGGTCACGTTAAAATGATATTTTCCGATCGAAGCTTCTGGAGTTAGCCTCAAGCGCGAGATACGCGTAAAAAAATCACATAGTAAAAATCATGTGATGATGCAAGCCACTTTGAAGAATTTCAAAAAAAAGGAAAAAAAAGAAACTAAGTTATCGGTATGATCGAAGAATGAGAATCGTTGGTCGAGATAAATGGCAGTGTTACTGATTGTAAGTTGGGGAAATAAAGCAGACGTAGACACACGACAGATCCTCCCTGCACACGCACATGCACATGGTTTCACAGTCAGTGGGGAAGTGTCTTCACTTACTCTTGAAGGATCGAACCGTTTGGAAAGAAGCAGAGTTTGACGTTGTGGCTCGGGATCATAAGTTAAACGAGTTTTTATCAGTATAAGACAACGTTCGCGGTGGAGAAGTGTGGTCTACGGAACGTGATTCGATAAACCCGCAAGCCACGAGAGCGTGTGTCATTGAACTGTGCCCAAGCATTAGATTATCGGATCAGTTATCCGTTTGCATAACCGAGAGCAATACTTATTTCCGGAAAAACGATTTAGTGATTGACGAGTGCCAGAACACAAAGCAAGAAAAAATGGGAAAGTTTGGGTTATTTATGTCGTGTATAGTTTGTTGTTTTTTCGCGACGACCGAAGGATATCGAATATTAGGAATATTTCCATTCTGTTCGAGAAGTCATCAAATGATGTTCGACGCTTTATCAAAAGGGCTTGCTCGACGTGGGCATCAGGTTGAAATCGTGACTTGTTTTCCACCGAAAAAATCAGTAGAAAATCTGACGGTTCTCATGAACGTCGAAGACAGCCAAACGCCCCTGGTTAATAGTTGGACCTTCGATTTAGCATTAAATGTTGGTAGCGATACTCTCAAATTCGTCGCTGGAATATATGGCAATGATTTGTGCCACTTGATGGGTCGGCAAGAGCTGCAGAGAATCATCAAAAATCCACCGAAAGATCCTCCTTACGATCTCATTATCGTTGAAGTAAGAAACACACAATTTAAAACGCAAGGAGAATGAAAGGAAAAATCATCAACAATAAAATGTAATAAATACGACAATTGAATTGCAGGCTTTCGGGGCTACTTGTTTCATAGGTCTTGGTGCACTGTTCAAAGTACCAGTCATTTTCGCCAGTACAACCATTGAAATGCCGTGGATCGACCGTGCCATTGGCAATCCATCAAACCTCGCCTACTTTCCGTCATTCTTTGCTGGCTATAGACATCCATTAACGTTTTGGGAACGTGTTAGCAATGTTATTCACGACGCATCAATAACATATCGTTTCAACACGATAACCGGTGACGTACAGACCGAACTGATGAGGAAGTATCTGGGTCCGGAAATACCCCATGTACGTGAGCTCGAAAAAACAGTCACGTTGGCCTTGATCAACTCGTTTTACACACTGACTGGTGTAAGAGCGACCACTACGGGCCTCATTGAAGTCGGGGGATTGCACGTTGAGGATAATTATGCCGAAATGTCGAAGGTAAATTTGGAACTTACAATGTAAAGTTTTCCCAACACTTGTTACGACTCACGTTATTACGAATAATGTAAACGTCAACTTAAATCGTTGTCGTGCAATATGAATAACTGAATATTATCTACATTTTTAACTCCGATACATTGTAAACCCGATGATCGATCGATATATATTTTTCAAACTATCGCATGCAATTGCTGCTCGTTATTGAAATCATAATTTTCATAGGATCTGAAAAAATGGCTGGACGATAGTAAACACGGTGTGGTTTACTTCACACTCGGTTCTATGGTGAATATTGAAACCATGCCTGATGACATTATAAAAGGTTTTTATAATGCTTTTGAAAAAATTGCCCCCATCAACGTGCTCATGAAAGTTGCCAAGAAAGAGAAACTTCTTCCGGGACAGCCGAAAAATTTAATCACGTCTTCTTGGATCCCTCAAGTACCAGTGCTAGGCAAGTCTCGACTTCGGTTATTTTTAGAACTCTTCTCTTTCTATCGACCATTTTATCTTTGAAGATAATCTTTTGATTGTGGCATTTTTTCAACATTTTTTGCCTGTCATGACATTTTCAATCCGATAAAAAACCATCTTGAATGACAATTGAAATAAAATTAGATTTTGCATGGAATGATGCAATTGAAAACAATTGTTAAAGCCTCAATGACACATGTTTTTCGTTGTGATTTCGACACCTTCATTATTTTCGCTCTCTATTATTCTAGCACACAACAACACACGAGTATTTATTACACACGGTGGATTAATGAGCACACAAGAGTCTCTTTATCACGCTGTACCTCTTATCGGCATTCCTCTCTTCGGTGATCAAAAGCTGAACTTGAAGTATTACGAGGGTAAAGGCATGGCTGTTGTATTGGACTTCAATAACCTTAATGAGCAAACGATGTCAGCTGCTCTCGATAAAGTGCTGAAGGATCCGAGTTACCAGTAAGCAGACCAACGAATGATAAACGGATCGAAATGTCTTGAGGTTAAATTAATGGGGATGTTAATAATGAACCATGTTATCATTTTAGAAAAGCTGCGAAATTGCAATCGGCACGTTTTCGTGATCGACCAATGAGTGCCATGGAAACAGCAACTTTTTGGGTCGAGTACACCATCCGAAATGGCCCAGAAGCTATGAAATCTCCTGCTGTGGATTTGACTTGGTGGCAAATTGAACTTTTAGATGTTTATGGATTTTTAATCGTAAGCGCAATCGTATTTTTATACGTCAGTATACTTATTTTGAAATTCATCATCAACATGATGGTTCGTATGATTTCAACCACTAACAATCAAAGCAGTTTGAAAAATGGAAAGAAACACAATTAGCCAATTTGACCTTAATATTTACTTTTTTACGAAATTTCTTTTTTCACCTCTTTTCGCGGAGGATTTCTATTTGAATTTTCTCAATGCGAAAAAAGAGAAAAAACGATATATCACATGTGTTTATTCCATGGAACCGAAAAATCGATTCACTGTTAAATATTCGAGGTGGTGAAAAAAATACCTCATCATAAAGATTGATTGATAAAGTTTTACGACAAATATCAAATATTACAAAATATTTTGGTCCTTTGAACTGCGTGGATGCGTTCACAAGATTAACGTAGTTGATTAAGTCGTTTCTGTTTGATCACTTTGGCAAATTAAACGAAAAAAAAAAAAAACAACACTAGCCCAGAAAAAAACTCATAGTTTGTGCTACTACAATATCCGATGCTGGCGGTACTGGAGAACATCTACAGAACTATTGCAAAGCCTTGAATAACGGAATGTATTACAAAAATTGCATAATTAATAAACTGATTCCAAAAAATCAATTGAGAACTGAAATATATCTCATTCATCAATAAACTAATAAACTAAGTAAAACAATTTGTACAAAACGCATAACTAGCATTTATGTCCGTTTTTATTGCGCTGCCGTTCAGGTCTGTTATTCGTAATGTTTTTTCCTTGACATTTATATATTTATATATAGTTATTTAATAATAGTGGAAGGTCAATGAAGTGGTTCTGTTTTTTGAACATTCATGACAAAGACAAGGTCGAAAAACTGTTACATTCGATGGCAAGAATTTTCGTTGAAAAAAGTCGATTATTTGTTGAATATAGTCAACAAAAATGTAGTAAAGTAACATTTAATGGACCGTATTCAGCAAAATGATCGTCTTTTATCGCAAAACCCGTTTTCGATTACGTCGTTTAACATTCGTCTCGCTGGTGAAAGTCGGATGTTTACCTATAAAGGAACTATCAAATATTCGAGTTGCCCATGAGGTTGCCAAAAAAACTTTTCCTTGCCGAGATTTTTGTAACCAGATTATTTACGAATAGCAAAGAGATCATCTTCAAGTAACCCACCCAGTCATCGTTATAAGACGTTCACGATGACACGCGTAATTGGCGATATTTCGTGGTCATATTAATAAGCTGCTCAATGATGACTCTTTGGAATATGATTCATGTGTTGTTCGCTTTGCACAGTATAAAAACATCAGGTCATTTATAACTCGCATTATGGACTCTTGTCTACCAAAGGAGCATAGATCCTCATAGTGCAGGAATGATAGGGGTGCCAATTTTTTGCTGAGCAACGTTTCAATATACGCTGACATCAAAAAACATAATCCACGGTTTTTCGAAGCTACCAAAACATCAGCACTAAAATATTTACAAAAATTAGCGACATTCCATCGCAGAACATGCTTTTTGCGGTTAATCCATTTGAATCGTATTCCCGGTAGAAAATAATTGAACATAATGGACTGGACTCACTAATAAATAATCATATAGCGAGAGAGGCTTGAAAACAATTTACAAAATGATATGGAAATCGTTTAATGAGAGCGACTGAACGGCTTATTTTTCTGACTTGAATCCCTACTTGAAAATGGTAATGTGTCATGATCACCGATTGATTGGCTCGATTGCGACGATGATCCAGTTCTCTTGGCATTGATTTATCAAACGTGTCCATTATGATTGTTTTTTTTTTTTTTGCTTCAAGTCAATACGTTTTTAGTACAAACATAAATAAAGATATATTTGAATCCTCTATACAGATACGTGAACAAGTTGAATGGTCAGAACCGAGTTGATGCTGGTGGCTGCTGATAATGTTGGACTCTTTGAAGATAACATTTCGCGAACGAACTCTGTGGTTAGTACACTATAATATTCGAGTATTGTAGTGATGTATCACTACAGAGGACTGACAAGCCGTATGACTATATTTTGAGCTCTCCATCAATCCCCACGCGAGATGGCGTGCAGTCGTTAGACTGTCTCAGTTATTCGAATCATTCCATATAGGCTTCCATAGTCGTCAAGAGCATTCGCGCGTGTTATCGTCATCGGTGAGATTAGGACGCGAGAAATCTGCCACCAAGTTGGCTATTATATAAAGAGTGATGTGCGCCGAGGTTGCATAAAAGCACAGAAATTCGGTCTTGGTATCATCATCAATAACGCGACAATCGATAGAAGGAATCGTTGATAATAACTGTAAGTTTTTTTTTCTGCTGAGACACGTAAAAATACGTTTTACAGGGTCACGTTAACCATAAAGCCATCTGATCATTAATTTCTTCCCACAGCACCATTTTTGCAGATTTTTCTAGATTTCGTCGCGAACTGGCGATCGCAATATGTCCGGAATCATGAAATTATCATCAATCCTTTTTCTCGCGGTATTAATTAATCAGCAGAGAGAAAGTGATGGTGCCAGAATTCTTGGTTTGTTTCCATTGCAAGGAAAGAGTCACTTTGTAATGTGCGAAACTCTAATGAGAGCTCTCGCTGCTCGAGGTCATCAGGTCGACGTGATTAGCCACTTTCCCTTAAAAAATCCACCGCCAAATTATCGAGATATTAGTCTAGCAGGCACTCTTCCTAGCGTTGTCAACAATCTGACGTTTAAAGAGACGCAAACATTTGGAAGCGGCACTTTGAAAAAAATGATTGACATCGCTGGGACCCAAGTATGCAACCTTCTTGCAACGCCAAAAATGCAAAACCTCATTCACAATCCTCCTACCGATCCACCTTACGATCTTGTTATAAATGAGGTAAGTGAATCAAAATTACTAACCTATTGAATTTTTCGTTACAGTCATTAATGTTTTAATTCTTCGTACCTAAGTTTGCACCCAGATATAAATAGAAAATTCGGGAAATTCAACTAATTCTCGAAATCGTACGTATAATCGGTCGCATTCGAATGTAAATGAATTTATATTTCCTATCTTCTGTTATAAAACAATCCTCCAAAAAAAAAATTTCAATAAAATTCTGGACTACAAATTTAAAATGATTTTCATTCAATTAAAAAAATTAAAATGTCTCATTTATTGTGTGTACACACGAATGAACATGCATTTTTGCGTATTCAATGTCGCAATAAAAAATTATACACAGATCTGGATGGTCAGATTTAATGTGAACATTCACACCGATGGTTGATGTCCACGGACATTCCAACACTACATCGAGAGGGGGGGGGGGGGGGGGGGGGCATAACACCAATTATGTCAATTATGACAGAAAACCGGTTTTTCTGAGCAAACGAGTTTCCGCCTGACCTTGCACATCGGCAACAGCTGCAACGTCCAAGAGCATGCATTGTTTGTTTCTCGGGTCGTGAGTTCAGTTCAAGGACTTTTTAAAGTTATTCGAAATAAATGGCAGACGTTGTCGAATAAAGTCAACAACGTTTCGATCGCGGAATGTAAGCGCTGTTATCGAAACGATCTTATAAAATGCTTGTATCAGTTTAGACATATCTGTTGGTTGCCTCAATGACTTTGAATCTATCTAAGACATCGACGATCAACTTAATGATACCGATAAATAGTGTTTTCATAAAAATGATTAAAAAAATTGATTGCAGATGTTCATTGCCGATTGTTATCTCGCATTCGCTCGTCATCTCAAAGTTCCTTTGGTTGCCATAGTAACAAGCAAATTGATGGACTGGATGAATTTACCTTTGGGCAATCCCGTGAGCACAGCTTACGTGCCAAGTACCTTTTCGGGTTTCTCTCAACAAATGAATTTTCTCGAACGTCTTCAAAATACTTTTCTAAGTGGAATTATGAAATTGCAATACTGGTACTTCATACCCGAACAATTGACTCTGGTTGAGAAATACTTTGGAATAAAAGTAGACAGCATGAACGAACTGTACAAAGATATTGCTGTCATGTTGGTCAATACTCATCCGAGCTTTGATTTTATTAAGCCCGTCACACCGGGAGTCGTCGAAGTTGGGGGTCTCCACGTTACCGACGGCCACGACAATCTCTCAACGGTAATTATAGCAAAATTTAATCCAATTAATTATACACTTGTTCATTTGAAAAAACTTATTTTTTCTAATTCGATCGGCGCGATTTTCGATCATTGATTTGCTGCATTGGTTGATATGCTTATTTCTTATTGCGATTTCAACAGGAAGTTAAAAAATGGCTTGATGAGAGCAAGAATGGTTGCGTTTATTTTTCATTTGGCTCGATGATAAAAATCGAATCATTTCCAAAAGAAACTATAAAGGCTTTCTACGATGCTTTTGAACGCATCGCACCGGTTCGTGTCCTAATGAAAATTGCCAACAAACAAGATTTGCCGGAAGGACTACCGAAAAATGTCATGACCTCACCGTGGCTTCCGCAAACTCGGGTATTACGTAAGTTTTGAACATCGAAGAGCTTTTACGTGTTCATCATCAAATTTTTGAAAAATACTCGAATTTCTCCAATTATCATAATTCACAAGTCAAACATTTACGCTAAATCAACTAAGACACCAGAAATCGTTCGATAACAAAGAATTGTGTGAATAAAAATGTCCATTGAGTACTCATTAGGTCATTGAAAACTGGAGAGAAATTAATTCATTTTTTTTAAATCTCTGAAGAGCATAAAAACGTCAAAGCATTCGTGACTCATGGAGGACTAATGTCAACTCAGGAGTCGATCACATACGGGGTTCCTATGATCGATATTCCAGTTTTCGGGGACCAATATTTGAATGCAAGACTCTGTGAGAACAGAAAAATTGGCGTGACGTTAAATTATCGTGAAATTACGGCTGATTCATTCACAAAAGCCGTCAAAAGTATTCTCGAGGATCCAATCTACAGGTAAATTTCTATGATTCAAGAACTCGTCCATCAAAATCGATAATTATAATTAACGTACTTATTACTTCTACAGCGAGAATATAAAACTCATGTCAAAATTATGGACCGATCGTCCAATGAAGGCAATCGATACCGCGACGTTCTGGGTTGAATATGTAATCAGAAACGGGAACGTAGTGCGATCACCAGCTAGTGATTTGGCCTGGTGGCAAGTAGAATTATTGGACGTCTATGCTTTCATCGCCTTCGTCATCTTCCTCGCGATTTACTCAATCTACCGGGTTATCCGATTTATATCTAGTCGATTGTGCGCCAAATTATGTAAAAAATCCAATTCTCAAAGCTCTCAGACTACAACGAAATCGAAAAAGAACAAATGATTGCAACCACTGTGCAAATTTATCACTTTTTCTGTAGCCTGTCATGGTATTGCAATTGCAATTTTTGTATATAATTTGAGTGAATAAATGTATCCAATGATTTTATCTCGACACTGTCTGGTATGATGAATAAAAGAATAAGTCATCATTCTTCTACGGATTCCCACAACAATATGGAGATCTTGAGGTAAAATAACTCTTTCACACTAATCAAATAAGTCTTAATTTTTCACAATCGTTGTATGCAAAGTTAAATACAAAATTGAATGAATTTTCAATGATTCGGTATAACAGCGTCTTATTAACCCAGAAAAATATTAATAACGATAAAACTTGCAGAACCATCAACTCATAAGTACAAAATTCCTCGAAAACATATTTTTATCGACATTTTCATAAGTTTAATCTGTAATTTTTAAGCCATTTTAATGTACCCCGACACTTATTTTGTTTTTCGAGAGATTTTCAACAAATTCACTACGTCGTTTTTTTTACTTGAACAATCGGCTGCAACATTAAAACGACAAAGCTCGAATGAATAAATAATGAATCATGACATGATGGAGCTTTTGGTGGCCTCGGAAGAACAGAAACAGTGACGTGGGAGAAAAAATTAGGGTCATGGAAAAAAAAAAACAACAAAATAAATAAATATGAGAAATACTGAGAAGAAAAATGTCATTTTATGACAAAACCCAATATTTTCATACCAACTAACAAGACGATATCAAAAATAAAAACACGATTTTCTAACTTGCACCACGCAAGAATACTGCTTCAAATTAACGCCCATCTCTACATATCCAAAACATTCGAAGTGCCTCCCCGCATCTGGAAAAATATTGTTGCTACCACATGGAGGTTCCCTTCGAACGGTGCGAGCGAGCATTGTCCAAAGTATTTTCTCCTAAACGTTACATCTCCGATAACATTTCAGGCTAATAGGGATATTTTCATGCTGTGTGTACATAATAAACGCCACTTCATACAATATCACAAGAATCATGCGAAGACTCGAGATAAGCCAGCACACATAATAGAGCTCTTCGAGAACTTTGCCATAGTTAGGAATGTTTTCATCTTGCTGTTCCGGAACATAAATATGTACGTCACATTTCTATATTTGGTACACCTACAGGGTATCCTTCAAATAAAAGATTAAACTACGCCAGGACGTGGCGAAGTTCAGCCCGGAACACCCTGTATTCCATATTCCAAAATGTATTCAATAAGAATTCCGCAACAACATGATTCAAAATCATCAAAATCAGACGGGAATACTGTACTGAAATTATTCCATCGATTCTAGACAACGTGGAAGTTTTATTTCAGTGTTGGACTTGACGTAAGAAAAATTGAGAGAACTTTCCTTCAACTTTGACCGTCTTGAAATTTCCATAATACTTCAGTTTTGTCATTTCAATCATTTTAATTGATGGCTCACGATTTTTTTTTGCTTAATGTCGTTGGAATCCAAAGATATTTCGAATTTTTCAAGCAACCGCAGATCTCGAAGGAGCTCAGTAGCTTTTCTATACAATGCTAAACTATCGTATTAAATATTTGATGACAAATTGAAAACAAAAAGAGCAAACTTGAAGGCAATTGGTGATGATTGACGTAAAATATTGTTGTTGCAATTATTGAAAATGGGGATGAATTAGGTGGCTAAATGTTTTGTATTATTGGATGGGAACACAGATATGGCAACGTTGAGCTACTTAGCTACTTGTAGTCGTCGCGCATTTTCTACCAATTGAACAGTACGCTATTACGCGTCGGGAGGGGGATATGAGACCGTCGAATGTATAGATTCGTCTGCGAGACTTTGCACGCACTTGCCTGCAGAAGCAGCGACCTTGCCTGTGCGACGTGTTCATACGTTGTAGTATTTGTTAATCAACATTTTCCAAGAAAAATTCAAATAACCTTATATACTTTTTTCGCAATACTTCGCAAAAGTACTTCGATGCTCTTTAGCTTAAATCACTCATCATAACAACTCCCAGCGCAGGGCATAAAGGTTTACGAACGCGAATTTGGAAAAACGTCTATAGATGTGGCATTACGATCTTTCCGACTTGATAGCCAGTACAACACGATCATCAGAAATATGTTTGGAAAAAAGCTCGAAATAACTCTCGGCCAGAAAAGTCATCAGAAAGACATTTGCAAAATTTTCTCTGATGTTGGTGCTGTCTGGGGAAAGTGGAAAGAAAACGTTCCTCATGTGACGCAAGCTGCCAGAAAAGAAGGCTGACGAATACTTTGTCAGGATCGATCATCAAAAATGAAGACTCCATCAACGACGGAATCCTGGTTGAGATTTCGTTCCGGGGATGTACCAATTTTGGTGAAAGTTATGATTAAATATTGAGAATTCAATTATTTGATAGAGTTCAACGTTTAAAATGATTGCCTTGTCTTAAGAGTTATTTTGAGATTTGGGGACGTAGATGACTAACCTGATGGCGGAGTAGCGTTCTGGGCAAGTTGTTCCATGCATTCTTGTTGTCGTTCGAAAAGGATTCGTCGATGTTCTTCTTCTTGGAAGTTGCTACCGACTGTCGTCGCATTCTGTCCCGGCATCTGCGCGGCAGTAAAGTAGTATCAAGCATTAACCCTCCTTAATTTTATTAAAGTACTATTAACGGTTAAAGGGAGTTTGAACTTATTTGCTAGGGTGAACTCTGACGCGATGTCAGACTCGGCCACGACAAATGTGAAACATATTTCTCAATAAAAAATCACTCAGAAATAAAAAAGCGAGGGAAAAATAAATGCAAAATGAAATAAAATGTTACCGTGTCGCTCTGAAGACATGAACTTTTCCAGAAGTCTTATATCCGAATCTCATATCACTGAAAACGAAAAATAAACTTAAAAAGAAATTAAAATCCAAAGGAAAAATGGTGAAAGCAAAAGGTGAAAACAAATTATTTCTTTTCACTCAAAACGTTGAATTCCATGAACATACGAACGGAAACAGCGTTATTGTAAGAACGTTTGTAACTTTTATTTTTCTCATCAAGCCTTACGAATTGATAATGAATTTCGATTGTGGATTCTATTTTTTTCATTCATTAGAACCATAAATTTGAACAAAATAAAATAAAACTGTAAAAAAAACATGTTTTTCTTATTTTTATCTGAGGTCAATTCGCTTTATAAGTCATGTTTGTAGAATTACAGACCACAAACGATTTATAAACGTCTTATCAAAGAAGTGTTTGCAAGAAAATATATCAGCCAGGAAGCTGAGGCTTTTAATCTTAGCTGAATTCCTGGTCGTTACTTTTATTTGTTTTTCATTATTTGATCAGGAACCACGTGGGTGAATTGCGCGGTATTTGTCGATACCGTATTTACGTGGTACCGATCGAATGAAGAAAAGCGAATCAAAATATTTATTGCCTGTAAATGAAAAATGTCATTTTTAGCATTAACAACATTTGAAAAATGAATAGTTCACTCCTTACGGACTAGCAAACGAAAAAATCCGATTTGGAACGTTCCCTAAGAGTTAAGTACGAAAAATATAATAATAATTATTGAGTCTCGTTCACCAAACGGAGATAAGCTCAAGAGATGAAAACATTGGTCTTCAGTATAATTTGATTAGTTGCATAGGCACGCAGTGATTAATCCAAATTGAAAATTAATAACACCTACGCGTACTTCAACGACTAACCAATGAATTTTCACGAGTTAGAACGATCGCACAAGCAGCATTGAATAATCAACTGTTCGTGGACGACTCTGTTGGCAATATCGTACGACTGCATCTACGAATGCCGTAAATTGCATTCGATACAGCAATAATCATCGATTTCATAGAAGCGATGTCAAGGTAATGCATTGATCGTTATAGAAACAAACGAAAAAAAGCATTAAAAAAGAATGCATTAACAGAGAGCCCTGCACACTCTCGCTCGTGCTCGAAGCAGGCACACCTGCAGATGTGTATCGGGTTTCTATCACTATATATATAAAGGCAAAGTAGAGGGATATTGGCGAGGAAACTGCATTGTGACTATGCATCATTCCTATTAACGCTGCACCTTCACCTGGACATCGACATGAGTTATTTCCATAAAAAAAAGAAAAGAAAAAAAAAACGTTATCGAAAGAATATTGAATATTGATATTTAATGTTATTAGTCATCACTTATACTGCAGCGGGGTATCGTGGATTAAAAAATTGACATGAATACTGAACATGATGTTTGAACTAGTTCATTGACGTAGATCGTATCATCGACGAGAGACAAACAAGAAAAGCGTTAAGAAAACTCGTTGAGATGATAATGGAAACGTCAACATTGCTTATACTTTAATCTGCAGAAACTTTTACTGCTGCTTTTTACTATACGTATATAATTTATGCAAACAAGTTGTATGCTAAGGAGACAATAGAATTAACGAGGCTACGTGTGTCACAAGTTTTAGTACGCAGAGAGCTTTGAGATTCCATTTTCATGAGCAAAAAAATCCTTTACCATTTTTCGAACTTGACACAAAATATCTCGAGAATAGGAAATCGAAAGACGTGTACTTTTGAATTGTTTTTAGTAGTGTCTCGATAAGCCGGATGATCACTTAGTAAACTGAATCTAGAAGATATGAAACGATCTCGATAATCACAATTTTGTATAGAATGCAACTTTCCTGAATATTTACATTGTTTATCCGTTTGTTTGTTTTTTTTTTTTTTTTTTTTTTTTTTTTATGTGCAAAGTAAGTTACATGAGTCTTAACAATAATCGACAGAAAAATGTCAATTTTTCATTGACATTTGAGGGCACAACAATAACGTATGATTATATTATCAACTGGTGCGGATGGACTCGTAGAAGAGAAAAAAAGGTATACGCAGGAACAATGTATAAAAAAAATAAAAGTAAAAATAAAACCATCTCAATCTGATGTAATTTAGTCCTCACGATTTCTAGCTAGGATATTTGTGATGAATGTCGGCGAATGGAAGTTACCGAACGTGCTAACTGTTTATCCTCTGATTACTTTATGACCCTCATCCTTCATAACATCGTAAAAGCTCGACGGTCGGGACACAATTAAATATTTATTATTGTATCGTCGTGAACGCTTACGCTAAAATCAATGCACAACAATTGACTTGTAAGCATCGCCATGCATACTGAGGGCCCATCACGATTTTATCATTAATAATGTGTTACATATTTGGAACGTTTTCCGAATTTATGATTGCCGGGTCGTGTTGAGAATAAAATTTCTCAATTTTCTAGTAGCAGTGCAGCGTGGTGCGAAAACGAGAAAAAAAATCTCTAAATCTCTCTGAGTCAAACAATAAAGACAACTCAGCACATTTTGGGTTAAGTTACTTTTTTCTCCTGTATCGCCTAAATATAGGGAAAAAAGTGATGATTTCAACGGTTGAAGACATCAAAATACATTCGCAGAACTACACGCTCCAAACTGTAAAATCTTTGTTTCATTATATACAGCAATCAATGCCACCCGACATAGCCGCAAGCATCTTTTCAAAGCTTTTGAAAGTAGCAGTATTCGAAGATAAACCGTGATTCGTAAAAGCCAGTTGAATGTCAAGGCTGGTTATTAAATCTCGAGATGAAAGATTTGAAAATTCATTATTCTCTTTCAGGGCTGAACAAAATATCTTTCGCTATACTCTCTCATTTATCTCGGAGTTTTGATTCAGTCGAAGCTCATCGTACTCCGTGAATAATTTAATTACAGTAGTGCGTGTAAAGCTCATTGGAAAGCCTTGATTTAAAGAAATCATTATTTCACACTCAGCGCCCCTTTTTCCATCGACAAATAATTACTTTTACGAAAAAATCAATAAATATCCAGTTAAGTAAATATTTTTAACTGTTTCCAGTGACATTTTCGTAAAAAAAATTTCGAAAATACGTATAAAGTCACTATGTGCCTCATCCGAATGAAATCGGTACATTGATGCTCCAGATAACTAAGTTACTGTTTTTTTAAAATATGATTTCACGAAAAATGCGTTGAGAGCTCTGAACCTCGCACACCTGTCGATGAAAGGCTTTAACTTCGTCAATATTGGTATTTTACTACCTAATTTTTTCACCCTACAAAAGATGCAATAAAATTTAGTTAAATACAGTATTTTTCATGTAGAAGTCAAGCTGCTAGAAAGATTTTTCGAAATTTAGCATCAATTTAGTGCACCATTATTGATTACAACCCTTGATAACCCTTGGATAGCCCTTCTAAGTCTAAGCAATACAAATCTTTTATCAGGCTTGAATTCAGGACAAGTTTTCCGAGCCTTGTATCGCAGACATTTTTTTAAATGAACGGGAAAAGGCAAAATCTTTACGAAGGAGGTCGAGGGGGCGTTTCAGCCAAGAAGGGGAAACCGTTTTTTCCCTCATTCAATCAAGATTTCGAGATATATGTGTTAACGTGTAAAAGTAGAGGTATAGTTAGTCCTATCCTTATCAAGGATCATTCCTGACATTACGTAATTCTGAGAACTGATATTCGTTTACGTGGGGTCATGAATGATTGGACTATCAACGACGAATAATCAGATTTGTGATACCGAATCGAGACAAGTACGCATTTCCGAAAGCTGTAGGTTTGAAGGTGCCTTTATTTGCTTAATTAATGAAAAAATATTGCGAAAAGTCAAGAAAATTTTTTCAAAGCCTGCCAAACTTTCAATTTTCATTCTAATTACTTTTACCCACCCAAAAAAAATCCTAAAACATCACCGAAAATGAGCTTCCTCATGTGATTTCCTCATTAATAGGAGATTGTCAAACTATGTCTGCACTGAGACGCAGAAAATATCTTGATAACCGCCGACTAAAACACTAAAAAAAAACATCGAGCTGGGAAATCTCTCAACGGTTCTTCTTCGATCAACGCTCCGAATATTTTTCAGGATCTTTGATATAGACTAAATCGTGTCTTGCTTTCAAGTTACCCCATTCCCTATCTTCTTTCATTCTTATTTATATCCTCATTTTTGAAGCTGGTAGTCCAATTTTCGTAGCAGCCACCAACGTTGCTCCTCCTGGCGGATATACGATCGTTCCATACCACGCAACATAGCGCTATCTTATCGCTTGAAAAGCATCATTTTCAGGCCTCGAGCTAGCCGATAAAGAGTTGCTTTTATTTATTATACGTGATCGCAATCGCGACTGGATTATTTCGAAAGTAGAAAACTCAGAGTCTAGAATCAACCAAAAAATGAGTATCTACGGTGAAAAGAGTGGTGAAGAAAAAATACGTAACGAATTCCACAGTGACGAGGTGAATGGGATAAAACAATTTAGAATAGTGGAAATTGAAATGTTCATCTGAAATGAAAATCCTCAACACAGTACAGAAGAAAACCAAAATTCGACGTTTCTAATAATGACGTGAATATTCAGGTGAAGTGAAATTTCGAGAAAAAAAAAGAAGTTTTTTCCAAGCACACTTCGGAAATGAAACTTTTTACTTCACGGCCCATAAAGTTCCACCGAAGAGATTGTGCACAGTGTTTAAAGTGTCACTGAGCATTTGGGGTAACTCCAAGTCCATGAAAATTTTAGCACAACATAAAATTCTTTCATCGATCACTCCAAGGTGAATAATTTAAAATAGAATGAGGATTAATAAGCGAACGAGAATGTATAGAAAACGAGCAATCGTTAAAAACACCTGACAAAATGCGCGCTGCGAGAGGAAAAATTCAATTTCGATCAATTTCATAAGATTTTATTTCTTTCTGTCACAAAGAATAGCTCCTCAAATGTTCAATGTACCTTCGTAAGAGGTGGGGACGTGTCTCCACATGGAATAGAGCAGAATACTACGCGGAGTTTTCGTGAAACGTGAAAGCTAGATTTGAGTTTATGACTAAGAGTCGAAAATTGGCAAAGTTCGTTTTCTTTCTGGGATCAGAGTTGTAGAAAAAAGAAAACGAAAAGAAAATGAAAGTGGCGCAGCTTTAGTGAAGCATGCTAGTTTGGCCTCCCTTTACCCACTCGGGCACATATATACGTTGAACATCACAAAAAATCTCCCCGAGCTTCAATTTTGTCCCAAGTACTATAACCATCAAACGCGAGGTTCACTAATCTTTTCGGGTGTCTCATTCAATATCTTTTTTGTTTCATGCCAAGTCCAGGAGTTTATTACAGGCGCAATGGTAAGCCCACGCGGTTTAATGAAAATATCATGAGGAAATTTGCTTATCTAAATAAATTGGTATAGGATAAGTGGCCGATGTTGGGGCATCATAATTCAAGACTTATTAACGATCACTGACTTCAAATTGATTTGACTCGTGAAAAAATTATTCATAAGATTCAGGATGAAAGCAGAGCTAATAAGATTTCCTTGACGTTGATTTGCAGACAAGTTTTCAAGTTTGTAGACCCCTGAAATTTCATTTCTTTCGTAGACGCTGCTGAACCGTAAAAAAATAATAATCTGAATATATCAAAAATGCTCTTTAAAACACTGTTTTTAAACTGTAGCTTTGGCTAAAAACACGGACCTTCAGCCATTGCTAAAAATATCATCGTTAATACAACTGTTAGTGAGTCAATGTAACACAATTTTGAAATTCCAACAAATTTACGAAAGTCGCTATACCTTTTTTTTCTTTCAAAATTAGAACCCCAGCCTACCCTCCTTTCCTTTGATTCTTAATTACCTTCAGGTTGATAATTGTCTTTTTGGTAAAGGTCAGGTTTTGGGTTCATATTGGGGGACCTCCGAAACCTTCTCCCCCCCTCCCCTCTCGTTTCTGTTTGCCTGTTTTTTTGAATTATTGGTAAATGTTTTGAATTCGAAATCTGAAATGGCATTCACTCAATAAACAGTTTATCGGAAGGTTAAACAGAACTGCATACTATTCTGATTCACGAGCTTCATTTCTGTGAAAGAATCATGAAAACCGATTAAGAGATTTTCCCTTGAAAAGTGTACAAACACAATGACAAAAGGAAGAAATCAAAATATTGTTAATGTAAATAAGCTGTTTTTATTTATTGTTAAAACTTTCCTCTGTTTTATTACAATATACCCAGGAGTTGTTTCGTTATAAGCTAAAAAACTTGAAACATTAAGGAGTCATTCAGTGCAAATTGGTCTGACTTGCGATGTAATTTTCGAAAATTTCATAAAAGATCATACAAAGCGCAAGATAAATAAACATCTGGTGCAAACACGCAGTGACCGTGCGGCCACAGTTGAAATCAAGCTGTGGCGACAAAAGTTTCGTGAGCGGTTTTACGGTGGTGATGTTTACCACATATGTGCCCTCCATTTATTTCCGTCTCGGGGATGAGACAGAAAGTGCTGCCAAAGCTATAGAGAGCACGAGATCCAGGGAAAGGGTTGCGATGATGAAAGCGTCGGTACTGGTGCGGTTATTCGCGCGCTCATCCCCGTAAATTTATTTTACGAAAGCGCCCCTCTTTACTGATACTACGCCCAAATATCTCCGAGCTTATCCGTCTTTGTAGATTCCGAGATCCTGAGAAGAATGTAGCGAGAGAAGAGCAGGACTAGCGAAAATCCTGGGTAACAAACCCTATTTAGAAGCGAAAAAAAAACCACTTTCCCGTTAATCAAAAGACATATACATAATCGCAGAAGCTTAGACTCACCCTCAATATATTATTTTAGCCCCTAATCGTCCGTTTGAAAATAGAAGCGAGTTAATTGTTTATTCGAGCCTGATATTGCCTGGAGGAGTTTGAAGATTTAAATGCTTACCCTTTGATTGATCGAAATACTTAGAAAGTAGATTTTGTCACGTTTTAAACTCTTGATCAAGTGAATTGCAAGCTTTGAGAATAAAAGGGTCATAAAAATAATGATTGCGCCGTATTCGCGTTAGGATTCGTGGCTTTATATTTATTTTGGTTTTATCTCGTTGATGTTATGCATTCTTCACAAATAACAGCTTTTTTCTGAGTCTAAGCTGATGGTACGTACCCTTTAACTTTCGCTTCTAACTGTCCTGCAACATTATTTCAATCGTTCGTATTTTTTTTCCTTCTAAGCCGTGTCTTTTTGAAATAGAGTTACCGAACTATCACTGGCGGATTGGGAGGAAAAAAGGTTGAAATCTAAATCACCCTTGGGTCTCGAGAGATGTAAATAACTCAAAGTTTGAGGCGTGGCTGTAAGGTTCTCGAGCTCCGTTCTCTCAGGAGGTTCCTTACACCGAAGCTAAGAAGGCAGTATGTTGAACAAACGTTCAACAAAAGTATATATGGCAGAGTATATACGCGGGATTTTCATTGTAGTCGGAAATTCTTTGTGAATACCACGAAGTAGGTCGAATTCTTCAGCTAACAAGAGTGGGTTAATACTGACATTTCTTCAGGGTTTATAAGCAGATTCAAGCTAGACGATTTTATGAGATGAGGAAGAAGCCTTAAAAGCCTCGGAGGATCCACTCGGAGGTATCGGAAAAATTCTAGTCATCAATTATTGTGTTGAATTGAGGCTTTATTCGCAAAGAGCCTCGAAAAGAAGAATTTTCGAAGAAAAAAAGCTGTGCTTACGGCTTCGCTCGCCTCGTTGTAAGTTTTATCCTTACAACAGTAATATTGTTGGATTTTTTTCAAAATATGGGTCCAACAGAATTTCAGAAACGATAAACTTTTAGAATCGAAAATGATTTTCCAACAATCAAATAAATTATAAATTATAAATTTATTATTATCAATTATATTAAATTATAAATTATATAAAATTGTAAATATAAAGTATAAACGAAATCGAAGAAGGATTTTATAAAAGAATACTGACTTGAAATTATACTTTTTTAAAGATTTGCAATAATTTGTTCAATATTCGAAGAGTAACACGCATGATGGTACATTAATGAAAATCTGCGGATCGAACCAACCACCCTCTCTCGACGGACGACTTTGGTTAAACAATAGATTTGGACATAATCAAAGTTACGTAATATGTGCAAATTGTTTTTTTTTGCTTCTTCAAGTAATCGATTACATCGCATTGATGGATGAGAGCAAGTTTTGTGAGCATCAATCACGTACTTTCGAGTTTTACGACATCTAGAGCTGTGCGATTTGATGCGGATACGAACGCCATGGACACAAGCTGATACTGCTCTTGTCAAAGCGCACTCGTGAAATCCACGACGTGTCAAAGTAAAAAGAGGCGAGTAAGTGTTGGAAGAAAAGAGTTTAGATGCAGTCGTGCACGCCGGAACTTTATAGATTTCGAGAGGGTGAAAAAAGTGCAAAGGGTGAGAGCCAAAAGATCGAAAATTCAACACACGTCTATTTTCCGGGTGATTTATCCTGTTTGTCATTACGGTCACAAAAAGTTATCGATCATAGTTGACTTCGTGATAGCAAAAAACATCTGTAGCTTTTTGATTGAAAAATAAAACTTTCGATACAAATAAAACAAATTGTTCTTCTCGATGTTTCTCCATCGCCGTGTCAATCCATTCGTTTATTTAATCAACAAAAACAGTGACAATGATTTTTCTAGCTGTTGGAAAAGGAGAGTCGTGCAGAAGAATTATTGAGTACATCGGATGAATGGAACTGTGGTAAAAGATAAGTAGAAATATATATCTGAATATATGAATTCGAAACGTCGAATTCCGAAGACACATTAAGAAGAGATATGGCAGAAGAGGAGTTCCAAGATCGATCGCATTCCGCACGATTTTGAGGCGCAATGGAAAAGCGTTTGATGCATTAGGGGGGAATGTTTATGGGTTGACATTTATGTTCTTCCCTTGGAACCCCACTACTCAAGCCATTATATTCTATTTATAGTACAAATACACATTGGGTACATATACATCGCCCTACTAACTAAGTAGCGAAATGATGTTTGTCACTGTTTGCATTGGTCGATATGTCAGGCGCAACTTTCACTTGCAAGAACCTTCCAAATCGATTTTCTTCTAGAAATCGAGAAAATTAATCAAAAAGTAGGCGAGACTTCAAAAAAAGTTTTGACTTCTTTCTCCATTTTCCTAAACTGCAAATGAACTATCGATTTTTCAACAGTTCAATCATTTTGCTACTGATTAACTTGCCTCGTTTCGTACGAATGGTCGGAAAAGATGAAACGAGGGCTTTTAATCTTTCATTGACTGCTGATTTTTTGCAAGAGTAGCTGTCACGTGTCTGCCATCGTATAAAGATTAACAGGAAATCCTTGAAGCTTTTTCTTTTGTATATTACAGAATGGATCGCCCCTTTTTCGTCGACACATGGAGCCTCCCTTATTTTTTGTCTATATATTGCACGACCATCTACCGCTCCGAGCAGAAAAGCCACAAAGACTCTCCGGCTAACCCAAGAGTGCATTTTTGATGGTGAAGAAAAATCAAGACATAAATTATTATGTAACGTACACACTAACGACCCCAACTTGTCAGTCGCTTGATCCGACGGCAGGAAACATTAGTTTCTTATGCGATTGTATGAAAATAATCCCTGAGGGAAACTGCATCGATTTCCACGATAAACTCTGATTTCTTCCGTACACACACACACACACACACATCGACATACACGGAGGAAAGTAATCGAGCTGAGAATCTCAGGGGAGATAAAAATTTCAAATAAAATTTTAGTTTATTGATACTTGCATCGATACATAATGGTAGTTGTTGGCCACGACTTTGTTTGCAGAGTCTTGACGCCAAGCATCTAATAGAAACCATGTCTTCAACATTCAACGCGTTCTCATGCATATAAAATTTTTATGAAGGTTTCTATAATATTTCATACAATTTTAGAGCTCCAAAGAAAAACAAACCAACGGATCGGTTCAGAGCAGACCACTGTCCTCAAAATGTCAAGATTTTAATAAATTGGTCGTCTTCCAACAGCGCGAACTTCAATATATCGAAGAGGCAAGACTAAAAGGAAGCATGAAAACTGCAACGAAGCTTTGCAAAAAGGCGTGTAAAATGACAATACTGGGTGCGACTTGGTTCACACATTTTTCGAATCAATAAACTTCCTATAAAAATTTACATTCGTCAAAGTTCAACCGATTGATCAACGTTGTCATTTTTTACATCCCTTAATGTCAACCTCAGCTAATTTTATAAATAAATTCAACGTGAAAGTCTAATTTGAGCTAACGATCGTAACCTTTAGTTACAAAGTTTATCAAAATGTTTCTAATTTGGCAGTTTTCAACCCTCATTTACATAAATTCCAAGACGTCAGACAGACAGAAGTTGAAGTAACGGAACTATATAGACATACCAGCGACGTTACAACCCATGAGAAAAGTGTCGCACCGTGAAATTGAAGGTCTCTGGGAAACGAACCCTTCCGATGTGTTGCGTGACTCCTATTAAATTCAAAGCCAGTTCAAAGTATTTTCCCCGGTATTACTTAATCATGATGATTTGATGCCCGCACTCGAAAAAGAAGCTACTTGACTTGTTAATCCATTAAAAGCTCTGAAAGCAGCTATCGAAGTAATAATTCTCGTTACCTCTAATTCATCAAAACGTCATAAGGTTTTCATCCCTACCGCCCACGTTAAATATCAGTGAGTTGCCATTTTTCCCGAAAGCATTTACCACTTTTGCGACAATTCTGTGAACTAACTGAATTAAAAAGAGAAAAAAAAACAAAGTTTCCCATTGTCCAAAAATTTATAAAAATAGCTATGAGAAGACTGACCAAAATGTTTTCATATTTTCAGATATTTTCACGTTTATATCACGAGACAAACCTCATACGAACATCGATAACGTTTATATACCAGAAGTATGACGAAACTTCGCTATCCGCCGGTAAAGCTGTCGGAGCTTTACATAGTTTACGCGTTTATGGAACATAAACACATTGTGCAACAACTCTTTTGATGAATTGTCAAAATGATCGTACCATGGTTAAGAAAAACGAAGAAAAAGCAGGGTTTCTAGGTCCCCATGGTAATAATAATAATGATAATGATAATAAGTACTAACCGTTCTATGTAGTTGATAATTTTATTACTCGTACTTTTGCACATAGACAGTGACGATATTAATATAAATAAATTTCGTGCTATTTCTCTTTAGTTTGAAACGAGATTCATGCCTTGAAAATCCCCGAACTGTCTTCCACAGAATTTTCATGTTTTCTTAAGCCTCTCCTAAACCAATCTAAAGTGCTGAGAAACACGATAAATCAAGTAGAGCGACGAGTTGATGAAGTGGATACTAAAGAACGCGAAAGGAAAAGGCGGTGTGGTTATTTCAGCTTCTACAAACCTCCCTTTACTTCCTAACCTCCGCTTTAGATAAGCTTTGTCGGCCACCCTCTTTTACTGTTCCTAAAACCCTTTAGTGTTGATCATCGCGTATATTTTGTGTATTTTTATTCGGAGATCGTTTATTTTTACTCAGTTTTACAATTTTTAAACTTCGTTTTTTCTTTAAAATTTCATTGGAGCACATGACTTAAAATAATTACTTTCGTATGTTAATTATTCTCGTGTATGAAAGAAGATGTGGTCTAATATATTAAACTCTCAAAATTACAATTCCTACAAAATTACGAGCCATTTTATCTCGATCCTCTGTTTGGTATAAAATTATACTTCGAGGGGGAACAAGTTAGATGCACCCCAACACTTTACTGTGACATTCGCGCTGTCATATTACTCGCCGAATTAGTCTAAATGTCATAGGGTCACGTTTGTACTAATTATATTTTATTTATACTAAGACCTAAAAATATAAATTCTATAATAAAAACTCTGCTTACTTACAATAAATTTTTTATTGCTGACTCGAAAGAATGATTTTGTGGTAAAAATATCAAACGATCAGAGGTGGTTGTTGTGGTTATCCATTTGTTTGATGTCAGAAAAAAATGTTCAAAGCCCTCATCGGAACCTTCTCAAGGAGGGAGAAACGCAGCTGTTTTCTTTCATTAAATAAACCTAATTGAGTTGGGAAAATTCGGGCTTTTCGACAATTCTTACGATCTGAAGTTAAGTATAGAAGAAGGACAAGACGGAGGTAAGTTTGGGCAGACACAGCACATTTATATGTGAGACTCAATATCTCGTGGTAGGAAAGGGAAGGGTCCCCCGAAGGCTGGTGTTCTCTGGATCATCATTCGGAGCGTCTATTTCCGCAATTTCTTATCTTGCACTTTCGTGTAGACACCCAAGGATTGTGACGAAAGTGAGGGAGAAAAAGCCTGGTCCCTGGTCCTTAAGTATATGTGAGGGAGTGTAGATATGTGGCTGGCACGCGACCTCTCGTATTATCACGTGGGGAACCATCAACAATTTTCTGGCAATAAGTCGCTGATCTTACACACGCACGTTGCTACACCAAAAAGAAAAAGACTCTCACGAGAATTTGTTCCGACTATATCCAAAATTGGGTCTTTTGGGGGTTCGGCTCATGTCTTTATCGTTTGACCTCTCACGTGAGGAACATTATCGTAGAAGGGTAGATGATTGACCGCAATGGAAGCAGACCATTATTTTCTGTTTTTTATCAACTTTCTATTAGCGATTGGACAACCGTCATCTGACATCTACCATTTACGTTTATTACATCCGACCATTTCCTCATTGAGATACTGATTGTTTTTTTATATCGCGAACCGGTCGATCTACAGACATATTTACGATATTATCGATATATTTATAATAGTGTAACGTTTCGGATTATTTTTCATTGGGTCTCTTTTTTTATATATTAAGGATTTGTCATGGATATGCGCACGAAAGTTTGTTGTTCTTTGTTTTATTTCAGCTGAAACACGCCCGCCAGGCATCCGGGAAAAACACGATCGCTGAATGTTTTGTTCATTAATAATTGATAACTCGCCGATGATCCGATTGGCATATGGACGAACGGACTTTAGATGTAACGCGTTAAATAATTGGTGTGTTACAACGTTTGGATCGCACAAACAACAACAGTTAACTTTATTAAATGTATAGTTAAAATTACACGCGATGCACAATTAATGTGTTTTGCGCAATGACCCGCGAAATGCGAGTCTTTCGGGTCATTGCGTTTGTTGCCTCACGATTGAAATATCTCGATTGAAGAGGAGAGGAAACTCGATATTAAATTCGTAATTATTCTCCGTGACAAATTCATATAGAGGGAAACTTTTGTCTGTGTCTAGCCATTTGTTTTTTTATAAATTTGGTTGCTATAAAAGCCTAAAATACAAAACCGATTATAATAAAACTTTTCTAGGAATAAATGTGATTAAAGTTTTGGGAAATAAAGTTGCACCAGCCCAGCGATGCGCAACGTGTCGATTCTTTTGGCTTCGACCGGGCCGATGCTAGCTCAAAATAATCAAAGTGAGGGAAGGACTACTATTCTTAAGAGATTCTTTCTTTTTTTTATATTATTTTTTAGTGGTCTGCTCTGTCAAGGGGACTGGGTGTTACGTTGGAGAGGAATCCCAAACGCTGGGGTAGTGCAGACCCTTATCAGTGGCTTAGACAAGATTTTCTACAATCCCCTTGTTCGATTTTCTCTGTACGTCTTTCCCTGCGCTGCTGACAGGAGACAGCACTTTACGAACTAACGTTCGAACGCGCGGTCGGTCCTCACATGGCTCTTTTTTTCACGACCCCCGAAGGCGATGTAAAAAAAAAAAGGCTCACCACCAAATATTGTCAACAGTACAAAGAGATTGAAATTCTATGTGGTTTGTTATCCTACTGCGATTACGAACAGTTGGTTTGTACTATATTTACAAAAGGATTTAAAGAGCGAGAGAGGAGATCCAAATGGACAGAAGCATAAACGAAATTTCAAACGTTATTTCGTCGTCAATGAAAAGTTTGCCAACAAGCGGCAGAGCAAGCGGGTCACACCAGTGGGATGTGTAATTGCAACCCCCCAATGCGGCACACCCTAGTCAAAGCACTAATTCACCCGCGTAGGTGGATATGCAATCCCGTAATTTATTATTCCTGTTGCTTTTTATTTTTATTTTTTTACAGCGACTACTAACGACATATAGTCACGGCGCGCAGAGGTGTGGCCGTTTATTAAATTACAACTGATATATACACGTGTTTCTGCACAATCAAGTATGCACCGATTAAACTCCGTGCGAAAGCATTAATCAACGAAAAATTTGTAAATTAAATCATTAATAAGATTAAAACGAAATTAGAATTGGTACGAAAGTGTTGTTTCCGTGGAGGAAGTAAAAGAAAAAGTCCGTGGGTTCTATTCCGCTTGTTTTAAATCAATTTCATTGGATGCGTGACCAGCTATTTTTTTTTTTTTTTTTTTTTTTTTATCATCAGGAGAATCTGAATAATTTGATGTAAAGTACGATGTTGTACATTGGTTTGCGCGATGAGCGTTGCGTTTTTCCTCTGTTTCGTGACACCTGGACGCTGCTGATATCGCCAAATTTTAACGAGACCCATACAAGAACCGAACGGAAGTGTGACAGGCCGTTCGTCATTAACCACATCGTCCACAAACGGTCGTCAACATCACTTTGAAGGACGTGCAGACCAGCCAGCATGAACGTAACCACCACAGAGTCAAACGACTATCTGATTACGCCCTGGGTCTCACCCTAATGACCACTTTTACAAGATTGACGTTAACCTTCTATACACAAGCTCCGATATATACGGGATGTTAAAAAGTCATTTGTTCTAATGACGATTTCATATTTCATATATTTATCAATGTTTTTTTTTTCAATTGTTTCAATCAAGGGAACATAGCAAATGTCAAAACGACATTGCGTATAAACGAAAATCCATTTTTTATTGGATTTCGATTAATACGATGCCGCAGTTAAACAGGTGGAAGCAGAAGACACAAGTAACACGGACTTAAGCTCCATTTAAGGCATCACCTAAGACCATTCAACAGAACGATTGAGATTAAATTTTCCGTACTCTATAATCTTCACCCATCAAAATGGACAAATAATATTAGAAACCGTGCTTATCACCAAAC
Source organism: Campoletis sonorensis (assembly GCA_013761285.1). Lineage (NCBI taxonomy): Eukaryota > Metazoa > Arthropoda > Insecta > Hymenoptera > Ichneumonidae > Campoletis > Campoletis sonorensis. The sequence goes on along the minus strand of JACEOJ010000079.1, from coordinate 2,545,005 downwards.
GTTGGTGTAAAAATATAAGAAAAAAAAGGAAAAAAAACTCAAAGTGACAAAAAATAAAGTCTCGACGGGTAACCTCTTCGGGTTGGTCTTTTCTACTGAAACTGTATCACGTAACGCCGTACGGTCATATCGATCACGAACCCCGTATATGTTCAAAAGAGGGTCGAGAAAGAGAGCCACGATCGTCCCGGTTACTAGCTGATGTGACTGGGTCGTAGAGGTGCATAAAGATGCAGTTCGATCGTTAACCGAAGGGGAACCAGATTTCATATAGAATTTTTCTAAAATTTGGTCTCAAATGTTGTAAAGATCGATAATAAATTATTAAAGCAAAATAAATCACGTTCTCGTTTTTCCGTATGTGAAAACAATTTTCACTGAACTTGGTGAATTTCTGTATTTACGTTCGATTTTTTTGAGCTTTTTTTTTATCCAGGTGAAAATTTTGTTTCTGAGAATCACTTTGAGAAATAATGTAAATAAGTAACCCGCGAGCATGTGCTTTCCCGTTAAATTTTAATTGTGTATTTATAGACCTTCAATGTAAAACAATTTTCCAAATAATTCTAATCGGAGCTTCATCAAAATAAAACTTCGATACGGTTGGTACGAATAAACATAATATTTCAAAACCCATATAAACTTAATCTAGTCGTAATTAAACATTGCCATCCGGGGATTATTTTTTGTTTACAAATGAAAGTAACGGCAGAACAATATTGACATTTGACTGCAAAGTAAACCAAAGGAATACGACTGTTTCTTTAGAAAATCACGTTTCGAAGGATCCTTCAACGAAGCAAGAATTCGCAAGAGCTCGTTTCAAAATAATACAGAGTTATGAAGCTAATATAGACGATTGATGGTCATAAAGTTCGGTATGTGGCACGCAACCATACGTTGGTAAAACACTTAAATATTATTACAGTCATGACTCGAGCCAAGCATTTTCATACAAACTTGATTTGGTTTCCCGAAATGTGTAATAAAATGTATGGGGAAAGAATATATGACGAAAAAAGACATTGCTGTCAGAAGGAATTATGACGACGAGATGAGAGATAGTGAAAATTTTAAACACTCGAACGCGTTGATGTGGTTCAACTCAGAAAAAGTACTAAAAATCAAAAATTTCAGAAAATAAATTCGATTTTTTCATTTTGTTATTGACCAAGCGACTCTCATTTAAATTGGTGTTTAATAGCTCTGCTGCATCGATCAAAAAAAAAATCAATCTGTTTACAAATGATAGAAAAAAAGAATCAAAAGAATAATTAAAAAATAATGGTCATGCACCATCTGATGAAGTACTGCCTTCCAGTATGTTGCATGTGGGTTAACTATTCTCGTAAAAATATGTTGCTTATAGTCGTATATATACTGTTGTCAGTTGTGTTTCATGTCATCTACGACAGGCTGAAGAGCAATAAACACAATTAAATAACCTACAGGTACGTTAATAATATGACTCTAATATATGGGGGAGACCATAGCACGTGAAGGTACCGGCTGGGGAGACATTGTTATTTTTATCGATTCTAATAAATGAAGTCTATTTCTTTTTAACGTCGCAAGTATACACATTATTTTCAATTCTTCCTGAAAAACACGTCTTTTCCATTGAATGAATTGGGTCCTAATCGACGGATTCGATGTTTGCGTTTTTTTTTTTTTTTTCATTATCGAAGCTCAAATCCTCCACAAGAAATTTCTCTTCGAGTTTATAATGTTTGAACAATGCCAACAACGATCGGCTTTAGTGCTAATCAGTAGATCGGCAAATTTTGCTTATTGTTAGAGTCTACTCACTTGATTCTCAATATACTCGTCGGTTTAATTTCATGGTTGAAACAATTGATTGTATTTATTTGAACGAAATGGAAGAATTTTTTTAAAAAGATTTTTGTTCGCAAAGTCCCCGGCTGACTATATCAGTCATTTTTTTCGATAGCTGTTTCGTTTTTATCGTAAATTTGGAAAGAAAATAAAATGTTGACAAACATTTTTAGGTACTCTCACTGGTCTCGGTTTTCCCTGCAGCTTTATTAGATGGTGTTATTATGATACATAGTAAACGTAAAACGATATTGGTTAAATATTTTTTTCGTTCATTTCTTGCCGTGACGTTTCACATCACTCTATAGTTTATCTGTCTCCACCCCCCCCCCCTCCCCCTGAACCACTTCCCGTCGATGTCACTAACTTTTCATTTATTTTTACTCGCTGAGATGGAGTTTTTTCGTAGTCCCTTTTTTCGGCGGAGAGGGAGAAAGGGGGTTAAATTTCTTTCTCAACTAGAACGATGAGAACTGGGAATGGAATGGATCTTCGTTCTCTACCACTCGTGGGAATAGTGGACCGTGAGCACTTCCCAAAATCATTTCCAACCTATTCTATCACAATCTGCTGGTGTACGATTACTGTTTCGCTGGATTATTGCTGTCTCTTCTCATGCTATTTTCACCGATTCGGAAAGTTGAGCTTTTGGGAATACAAAAAAAATAATTGACCGTATCATTTCTGTCCTGCTTTTTCTCAGCCTCGTACTATTTGCTGAGACGTTTTTTATTTATCAAAAAAACATAGATTTTTCTTTTAGTTTCTTTGTAAAAGCATTGATCCAGAAATTCCGAACACTCATATCCGTAAAACCTTCAATCGTAATCAGCTCGAGCAATGAATTATAGTATAACTCAACGGGTATCCTTATTGCAATACAACTTTTATTCGACTGAACTTTCACCCTATGGCTTTGTGAAAAATCGAATTTAGTCCAATCGATAAGAGCTTTCAACCTATTTTCCTCTTATCTGCTCGTCTATCTTCGTTGCATTTCAACGAAGAAAACAGTGACGGACGAAAAAGGAAAGATTCTTCAACCCACTTTCGAGAAATTCTTCGAACCACGCTCGATACATGAAAAAAACATTTCATTAAAAATAACCGTTCCACCGGTGAGTGAAACCACTCGCTATAATCACTCTGCTGATAAACCGACTTTGGTGAAAAGTTCGAAATTTCAATCTCTCAGTTGACATCAAATATTTCCTTATTTTTGTCAACGAATAATCAGGTGGATCAATAAAGAAATTTTGTTCCTATTACGACCAGGTCTTCCAACAAAATATTCCATCAATGACAAACAACAAACTATTGCAAGAATAGAAACAAATGAATCGTAATCAGCCATAAATATGTCAATAAGAAAAAAAAATCGATGCCAGTATTATTAACCAAATCTTTTGTTAAGTATTCCAACGATACATTTTCTTCGCATTATTTAAACTTCTGAATTAAAACAATAGTTCGATCAACAGAACGTTGAATTTCAAAACGAATTCATTTCGACACGACGACATCGGTCTTTACATCAATAACTGCGGACTCTTTCAATAAGGTGAGCAATTTTAGTTTGATTCTATATTTAAAATAAGTGTGAACATCTTGAAAACTATCTGTTCCGAGTGAATCCAGCACACTGGGAGAATAAAAGTTTTATCGTGATGACGCGAGCGAAATGTGATGCTGAGATGAAGAAGTTTTAAATGTGAAAAAGTTTTGACACATTAATTTTGGCGAATAAATGTTCAATTATTAGCTTCCACATTGCAAAACTTTGTGCTCATTATTATCATTCAATTGATTTTTTTCACCGAAAACGATGTTTTTGCAAACTTTACAAGAAAAAGTGCAGACATCAGTCTCGATATCAACGACACGGTTAAAAAAATACAATAGCAAGTGTTGAAATTGCTCGCGATATGTTATGCTTAAAATGATCAATCTCATTAAGCCGCGACCTTAAGACTCTGTCCGCATAAGAGCCTGAATGAATATCGTATCCGGCAACCCTGCAAGATCAACCCTTCGAGGCTTCAAGATTCGATATTTAAATGTAAAAGTACGATTTATATCTACATTACACTTCATTGATTTTATTCCATGAAAAGCACAATCTCAAATCGAACAAATCGAGCTGAAAAATGCGATTGAAGCACATGCCAGAATTTCTGCTAATTTTACGTTGCACCACGTGAAACCTCCGAGATTTTTTGTCGGTCACGAATTAACTAAGGGAATGAAATAAAAATTGTGAATGACATATCTTCAATGTGGTTTACTTGCAGGCAATCAAATCGCGGAACGTGCAAAAGTTTCATTTCGTTAAATCCCTAGTGTGACCCGAGCGAATTTCCTCAAACTAGGCGTCGGATGGGCAGGCACTGGTTTATATGACCGCGATATCGAGCAAAATTCATATGCAGGGTGACGCTCTACTTCATCGTACCTGACATTTTTTCGCGAAACAAGCGTTGGTCGAAAAATGAATTTAAATAGAATTTTATCTTCGTCACATTTTCTAAGATTTCGAAACGATCTCCGGTGGTTTTTTAAAGGCAAAGATACACGTTTTGTTATTCGATTATTATTATTAATTATAAATTCCCAAATGACACTGAATAAATGATTTTATGCAAAAATACCCAATAAATCATTCGAAACGTTCTTTTAAACAAAACATTTTTGGGAAAATTTGGCGATGGCGAAATATAATGTCTCACCCTGTATAAAAATGTATACAGACATATCAGTTTGACCAGGACACGTACGCGTATAACTCGAATGACTTTTCGTCAATTATTCCCATATTGCGATACCTCTCTATAATATAAATATCAAACCCGACGATAGCAATTTCGAATGAAATATTGTGATTCCCAAGAGCAATCATTTTTATTCGTATTGACAGGTTTATATACAAAATCAGGGCGACTGGAATAAACAGCTGTGGATATTGAAAGACACTGTTTGATTAAACCGCAAATCATTACGGATTTTGTCAGAGTATTTTTTCATTCAACAAACTACGCACAGAAATATTCCGTTTCTATCAGTCTTGCCTACCGTCCATTATACGATTTGCTTATTTATCAATGATAACTTTACATCCTCACCAAAATCATCACAATAATTATTATTTTTCATAATTTATATTTTTCCCGCGGACACTTTGACCCTCTGAACCAGACAATTTTCCTGAATTGACAATTGAACTAAAATTCACTACTCTCAGTTATTGAAGTTCGCTGATTACGACCCTGGTCGCGAAATTTGCTAATTCTCGATGATGAAAAGTAAAGGGTCCATTTTTTTAATGACAAAGTATTAAATTCTACTTTTTATTAATTGTGGTCCAGTTAACAAGATACTACGAGCCATTGTCGAATCATAGAATTCTTCTTATTCGTGGATATGCTTCTTAATGGATTAAGTATTTCGTGTGACCTGTTTAGTGATATCTGGTTGAAATTAATTACGCATGTGATACGTATAGTTAGTAAGTTTGTAGGCGATGACATATTTCATGAGCAATTTCGAAATATGAGAGCATAAAATTCTTAGAGTTTTGACGTTGTAGTTAAACTCACCTCAGTTTGGGTCTCCATGCTTCCTGGAATTCGCAAGTTTTTGGTGTAGAGTCAGGTCTATTCAGCCGGGGCTTTTAGGAAAATCCTCAAGGCTTTCGTGAGGTAACTGCAAAATGAAGGAAACCAAGATGTGGGTGAAGCGAACTTGCTGGATGCCAGAGAGCCAGTTTGAGGAACAAGAGGAAGGAAGAAACAAATCTCCGACTGAAAAGATGAAGAAGGCTAAATTAGTTTGCAATCCGAGATTTTTTATTTTCATTGTTTAATGTTTTTGCGATTCCAATGTTTAAGGAATTCTTCATTTGGGTCAATTTTCATGAAGTAGAGAGGTGGCTGAGGAAAACTTGATAAAATCCAAGTTCTAATGTGTGACACTTCTTTGATCTGTCGGATATCTCGCTAAGTTGTAATTCAACTTTTTTTTCTCGTTCTCTTTATCGTTCGTATCAACTTCCTCGACAGTTTCTGTTTCTGGCATATACGTCGAGATATATTACTTCGTGTTTTGCCTACATCTCGTGATTATATGTTGAAAAATGACGTTCAACGAACTTGGAGAAACTTCTGCATGAAGCAATTTGATTGCTTATTAGTAATGTCACGTTCTGAGAAGATAAACTTTTGAGCAAACGCCTGCATGACTTCAATCCACTTGAAGAAAAATATTTTTTCTGCAAGTGTAACGCAGTCTGGACGCGAGACTTTTGCTGGAAAATTTATTTAATCATAAGTTACGTAAACGAAAGGATTTCACGAAAAAAAATTCAAGTACATCTCGCTGTTGAGTCTCGTTATAAAAGTAAAGTCTGAAATGGTTTGTATAATGAAATTGCTTCATGAAAAAGTGAACAATTTCCACGAGCGAATAAACAACGACCGAGATATTCTACCAATGGCGATTTGTGAATATATGGCTTTCTATTACGAAAAAGCATCTGTAGCTGAAAACTACAGATATTCAATATGCAGTTATAAATTGCAACAATAGAGGAACGTGAAATAATCTCAATCCGTCATTTGACACAAACATGTTTATTTTTCTCTCATTCTTTTGAATAAACGCTCAATTTTTTCTTATTTGACGTCATCGACAATTTTAATTGAGCTGTAGAAAAATGATTACAGTTCTCGTCACTCATAGCAATGAAAAAATATATGGAAAGATATTTTTCAAAGAACACAGATAAACCCAGAAGTTTCTATACTATGTTGGATTTTCGTTGTATTTTCATCATTAGGTTAGAGAGAACGTCCTGACCTCGGTCGGGGGTGCATTCGTGGCTTCGCAGCAGACAATTTGTCCCGCTAACGGATATATTTCGCTGGAAATTCGATCGAAACATGAACGCAGCGTCCAATTTAATCACGAACCAAAACTTTCCGATACCAATGTGTGACACTCGAAATAGCTTTACTGGGTAAAGATTCTGCCCGCCTTTTTCAAGAAGAGAGAGGGTGTCTATGCAATTGCAATTTGTAGTCAAATTCACGTGATAGTCGTGAAGCGATTTATCAGAGGCGTTAAACTGCTTTAGCGGGTAGATTTTCCAAGCCTCAAACCAAACTCGAATCAGAAACAGCGCACGAGAAACAATGACATTAATCCTCGGTAGAAGACATGTTCAAGAATTGATGTGGAGTATCGTACCATGAATTACACGATGAACGTTAAATTGTCAGATTATAGATTATGATATCCACACCCATTTGTAGTTTTCGAATTTTCGGTATCAAAGGATCAATCCGTCACATGATATCGATGAAAATGATAACTTATTTGACGTTTCAATGTGTCTATTAATCCTTGAAACGTCGAGCAAAATTATTCGCTCGATTTACAAATAACTTTTAATGCAAACGATAGCGTAAAACAAACGAATGTTGATGCTCAATTGTGAATATTTCATCAACATCGAAATGCATTATACTCTGAGCATAATTACAAATTTATTGGAAATGTCAGTCCAAATATTCTGTTTGATTCTAGACAATTCGATTATTGTCATTTTTCCGAAAAATTTGGCCTGCATCAAGGGATATACAGCGTCAAAGAACAGTGCACTTGATTGTAGAGTGAGAAAACAATGAAACACTATGTTACTAAAAATGAAAAGAATCTTTTGTCTATAGAGACGATGTTACAAATTTAAACAAAGATCTAATAATATTATTCTTGAAAAACACACGTCGAAAATCCAGAATTAGCTAGAGAACAAATACAACCAACAGCACAAGAGTCTACGATAAGTGGCTACAATGACGCGTATGAAGCATTTTCGTTTACATGGATTTAAACTAAGCTCTGCTAAACACATGTGCATCGACGATAAGAACAACGATGTGAGTGTTTACAAACACTCGCTCACTCGAAATCCCGGTTGCACTCTATTGAATACATCAGGGATGACTTCCGAGGGCGAACTAGAATCCGCTGTGAATGAATTATTGATGACTTTAAACCGCGTATTCGCCAAGAAGAGCAAATCTCCGTCGCATTAAAGCATGACCGAAACACACCCACAAACTAAGCTGATACATCCGGAAAAGGAACGATGCCAACTTTATTTTTTATCATCGATCGATTATCGAAAAAGCATGACGTCAGAAGACCCACATGTCCCTAATATTCAGAAAATATCAGACGATTTCTTCGATTATTATTTCATATCCTCTGGCGATGTTCATGCACCAGACTTTGCAGCAGAAGATCAACTATCGTTTTGACTTTTTGGATTTGCCGATTTCATAAATCTTACATTCCTTACGTTAAAATTTTTTCTTTTTTTCATTTGTCGACGATTACAAAATGCAATTTACCAAACGACTTAAAACCTTTTTTACTCATGTATTTAAAAAAAAAGCGATCAAACTGCGCAACTTTATTTAAAATCTAGAAAGACAGGTTTCATTTGAATTGAGTATTATAGCTGACTTTCAAAGACGAGGAGCTGCCGATTTAATTGAAATGATTCTGGAATGCAATAAAAGAGCAGCACCCACACAGAGCATTGCGAAGAAAAAAATTTGCACAGAAAACCAGGCTGATAGTCAAACATTGAAATTGCATTCCTAAAGTAAACTCGCGGCGCACTTGTTGTAGACTTAAACAGTTCCTTTGTTGATTTCTTATTTCCACGTTACTGGCAAAGTCGCAATGAAATTCCATTGAAGAATGCGAGACCGAGGTATATTTAAAAGTTTTTAAAGACCTTCGTTTCGCTCGTGATCGTGAATATGGATATTTTCAATGACCAAAACTGTGCGAAATTTTAATCTGGAATTCATTCCGAACAAAATGAAAAGAGTGGAGGCACGTTTTTCCGTTGAGAACCATGTGGATGCATTTTTTCTTGCTATTATGACACGCGGCGAGCATATTCAATAGGATTAAAAAAAAGAAAACACACCGCCAGAATCACGCAGTGAAACAAACTTATTAATCACAGTGTTTGTTTTGGATGGAAAAAAAAAAACAGAGAAAAACTTGTAGCGAGGAGGTCTAATCCACCGCGAGAAAGTGTCATGTTATCGCGTTCTATCGCATGTCGGTACGAACGTACAACACGAGCAAAAAATGATTTTACTTCGTGCGAAGTTTACAGAACGTGGTTCGAAATAACAGAAAACGTGCTTTGGTATACTTTTCTACTTTCTCCTGTTTTTTCCTCCATGTTCATTCCGGTAACGTGGATAAAATTCTACTGGAAAAGAAAGAGGATCGTACGACTTTTGGGCACACTTTGACAAGGACATAATTTATTATTTGTTTGGATAAAAAAAACTACATTACAAAAGTTGCGAAAATACATCACTTGTATAGTACACGAGATGAGAGTTTTTTGATTCCACGATCCAATTCCCCGTTGCAGGACAAAGTTCAAATAACAACCTCACGAGTACCCATCGTATCTCTGTATTTTAAACGTTGATCATCATCAAACGTGCCTTTTTCTACTGTCAAAAAAGTACTGAACGAAAAATTCGGGACTTTTTCTATTAGTAAATGTACAACCAAGTGTAATAACGCTGTAAAGATCATCAAGCAATAGTAAAACTATGCAAAAGCTTCGAGTTGCGATTCGAAGCCATAAAATACGAATTCGCGTTGATATCACGTGTTTATTTTTGGATTTATAGCCCCGTGGGGTTATTTCCTTCTCGGGATCGAACTATTTCACGATATACCTTGTAACACGACCAGCACTCAAAGGTATTGGCAATGAAGAGAATTTCACGAGAAAACTGTTGCATCGAAAAATCGAAGATATAAAAGTGCATACTGACTCGACGGTCGCGATAAATGAATGCTCAATAAATTGAACGCTTTAAAACACTAACTCGAAATAGAATGTGGTCCTGCATAAAAGATTTTTCGACTGTATGGATTGTATGGTTCGGCAATATCAAGAATTACGATAACATTGAAGCCGTATTTCGAAGATTTCGATTTGGGTCAATGATGAATGCATCGCTGACCTCGACAAATTTATTCTCGTTTTTGCGAATATGCAATAGAACTTTTCACACAGATAGGAGAGTGAGCTTTCCGTTCGTTTCCCTGTGAGATACGCCGAGTTCCTTTTACATTCCCCTCTCCCATGAGACGGAGTAAATATTTACAGCATCACTGGATGAAACGCGCGCGCTCGTGGAAAGTGTGGGTGGCTGTGGCGTGAATCTTGTATCGAAGAGCATCCATACGTCTAAAGTTGAGCACCGAACCAGCAAGTTTTCATCGCGAATAAGATTCAAGCGGAAAATCAAATTTCGTAAGCCGGAGCTTATGTGCTCGCACTTGCCGTCGCGACTACCTCTGTAGAACATTTTGCTTATATACCTACATGTACATTGCCCCCTCAAATCTATTTGCTTATTCCGACAAATTACCATAAAATTATTTAATGAAAAATGTACATAAAACGGCTGCTACCTTACCAAGTGAGTTAACAGCCTTATTTTCACATATTCATTACTCCTTTTGGTATTACCGTAATTATTTTAATTTTTATACGCAAATAACGCCAATCTAATCTTTTCAAAGTTAACCAAACGATGAATATGCTTCTATGAGCTAATTTCTCCAAAAATATGAGGCAAAATGTAATTGAATCGTGTCAATATGCTTCTTCGATTGAATCCATTACATCCCGATTTTTCTGTCGATTACGAAAAATCAACGTGTCTTCAAAATCGCGATCCTACCTTATAATAAAGCACGAAATTGGTTTGAGAAACACATTAAGTTTTCAATTATATTTATTTCCTTCATAACACCATAGACGTTACAACGATACTTGAATATTTGATTGCCAACAACGCCATATCACATATACTTTGTGCTGGTTTTGGTCCCTGCCTAATAAATTATTATTTAGGTCATATACGTCACACAGGGTTTATCACCATAAACAAAAGTTCAAGGGTGAGACACAGATGTCTGTAATGTGTTTTTTTTTTTATACGTATATGTTTCTCGTATGGAATTATGCTGATGATTATGTTGGAAACTCTCCGTACGTCGATTTACGTTACGCTCACGTTTCGTTCATTAGATCAGCCTTGCTCTGCAACTCAAACCTATGAATATAGTGTCTATCGTGAGCGCGAAGAGCAATAGGAAAATAGAACAGGCAACGATGCGTAAGCGAGAGAAAGAAAAAATGAAACAGAGTGACACAATATGGGACAGATAGATAAACGAAGTCAGAAAAAAAAAAGAAAAAGTAGATAATGCAGTAACAAAGCATCAGTTTTTCTCTTGTAATGTTACTGTACGTCACATTTTATTATTTCGAGGCTGACACGATGTGTAGTGTGGTTGGATGTAATATGCAATTGGCATTCGCACCGTTCAAACGAAGAGAGAAGCTGTATTTTTCAACCGCAGCATCGTATTGCTCGACGTCTAGACTCCTTTTTTTCCGATGTGTTTTGCATACGGAAAAAATTAAGAACTGTGACAGCACCGAGGACTTTGTTCGATTTTTTTATTCTTTGTTTAAATGAATTTGTTCTGCGAAACTGAAGGTTTCAAGGACTGAAATCGCGCGGTAGATGCAAGTGCGCGAACAAAAAAATTGAAAAGTCAAAAAGTCAAATGAGATCGGACAGAAGATTAACGTGCACGGAATTACTGACGAGCGGATACAATAACATTAATCAAATTTGCATGACCAGGAAAAGACGATACTCGGAAGAGAAAAAAACAAAGTCATGTTTTTAAAAGGCTATGGTGACGATTTCTGTCCACGACAATTGGCAAAACTGTTTTTAACGAATACTATTTTTTCAAGGGTCGATGAATCAACTGTCTTTCTCAATGGCCAAAGATTTCTCATCTGCCTGGAACATGCATCAGCGTGAATTTGGTATGTGCAATCTTCCGAACCATCTGCCAAGTTGGGGGAGGAATAGGGTGAAGGGATGAGTCGATCGACGAGCATCGATATCGTCAGCGTATGATGCAGAAAGGATTCTTGTACAAAAAAGAAAATCTCATGGAGTTCGAGTTTTTGTGTACGTTTCGCAGCCTTTTGACGCCCTCGCACGAATGACCAAAAGTTAAGAAAAAAAAACGACGAGAGAAAAGCTGGAAATGACGAAAGATTTACTCGGGGACTTTGACACTTTACTGTAGTCGTAACTTTTTTTTGTCCACCCTTCTTCGTCTTAAATGTTTTTCTTTCGTTTTTCTTTTATTTTCTTCCTCCCTAATCTACTTTGTACGAATAAACCATTTTATGAAGGGAGTCGAGATGAGGAATGAAAGAATGTCCAGTTTTTCGGCATCCGTTGTTCGTAATTACAGTTCAAATCATTCAAAATAATTAATCCTTGCTTTAAAGGATTAAAAATGTTTTTTAAACGTACATTGTGCGACGTACATTGATAAGATAGTTAACAGGATTAAGATGTTCAGTAAATGAAAAAAAAATATTTAAAAAAACTGGAGAGGGATGTAAATAAAGAAAATGAATATTTTGCTGTCACCTCTTATTACATTTCTGACCGTACCGAGGCGTTGGTAGTGGTCAGTATAAATGATCCTAAATTATGCAGAGGGGTGGACGATCACGACGAGAATAATGATAGTGGAATGAATGAGCTACTTCGAGTAAGAATAATAAAAAAGCAACGACAGCGAAAAGTTCACGTAGAGAAAAAATCTTTTTTTTCTATTCGGGGTGCACTTTGCCACACGTCGTTGTGGACGAGATGAATATTTATGATCGTAACGCGTTTTAAACCACGTCTATTCTCGAATTCGAAACCTTCGGACCACACTGCGTCTAAAATGGTCCGCGGATTTTTTTTTCTGCTGACCGAATTCCTGGAGGTCTTACTATCTATTTTTACTTTATATTGGACAAAGTTTTATTTTTCACGTACAACTCATTTTTTGAAGTCTCAGCGAACAAATGGAAGTGTTAAAAACAATCAAATAAAGCATAAGATCAAACGATTGATAAAAAAAAAATACTCTGCATCTCACGAAGAGAAAATCGCTAATAATAGATAAATTTTAAATATTGTTGAATTGAATCAGTTTCTCAGGGCATTTGAAAAAAAAGAGTCAGACGTAGTGTAGTCTCGCCGCAGTCACGATCGGACCTTAACTCTCCGGTTAATTTTTCATAAACTGGGATACAATTTGCGAAATAATCTAATAATTCAAAGTTGTTGTATCTTGAAGGAATGTGAAAACATAAACTTTCGGAAAAAATGCGTGATACGAGTTTGGAAAGTAACCACATTTTCTTTATCTATATAGGTCCACGAAGCTTAAACTTCATATCGCTGTATCCCAGAACGATAAACGGTCAAGATGCTTGATTTTTATAGTCAACTTTTGTCATATACGTCTTGATAATTTTTCTCCTCAGATTCGTTGAAGGTATTTGAATATATTACTAAACTTTGAAAATACAGGGAAACGCTATTGCAACGTGTACATCAAATTTACTGCACAAATGTACATTATTCAATTGTAAAGTTACCGAACGGAGATAATTGGGCGAGCGACTAAGATCCTTGTGGGGATCCTGTCTGTCTATCTCTCTCTCACACCTTGTCACTCAGCCAATGGACTTTGCGCGTTCTAATTATATTCCGTAGTGCAATGCGCGTATACAACTGACTTTGATGCCACAAACGTGTGGACTAATAAAGACAGCATTTAACGCTTAAACGCTAAATTTAGGAATAATCGCTTCGTCTTATGTCGATCTTTGCGATGATCGATTATTGCTTTTTAAGATTTCACGTCTCCGTGAGACGTGATGGTAAATAATAATTTTGAATAATGATACAAGCCCGTGAAATGAATTCATGAACTACTTAGTCATTTAAATGAAATTGGGACAAATGAGATTTTCCAATAATAATTTTAAAAAAGACGCACGAATGTACCTTTTTTTTAGTATATCAAACTAAGAAGGTGTTAGTTACAGTGCGGCGGCTTATTTCACCGACGCTTTGTGCATATATCTCGCACTTTTTTCTCCGTACGAACGTATTTGAATTTTTTTTTATTTTTTTTTTTTTTTTTTCAACTCTTCGGCAAAGTCTCGTGGAGAATATAATTTTGTTTAAATATTTGACGCCTCAGGACTCTGATGTATTCACAGAGTGTAATAGAGAAAGGCAACAGCATATGCATGGAGAGAGGATGTATAATTGAAGTTAGTCAGGATGTTCCTTCTCCTTCATTAAAAACGAATCTGGTTTCAAGAGGTTTACTCGCAAACGACGAGCTGAACACGGCAGTGTGAGATACAAAAGTTTTCAAAATTTGCACGAACGAACAGAACTAACTCGTGACATATTCACAGCACTATAACTCAACGTTACTCGTAACATATTTGTTCAATTTATTATTCTGATTACGAGCTCATGATAAAACTCCACTATTTTTCTCCCAAACTCAATCCCTTATTCCGTACTGAATAATCTGTAGTTTAGAATCGATTTCAGGTTCTATTTCGAAATATTTAATTGACAGACTGACAAAAAATCTCGAGGATTTGATCAATGCTTCAATATTATTTCAACAGTAATAACTATTCTTAACGATTTTGTTTGTACGAATAAGTAAAAGTTGTTTCCTCGTGACGAGTGTTTTTAATGGCGACAAATTCCGAGATAAATGTTCAACAAACGAAGCACACGCGTGTTGATAGCGTAACCGTAAACCCTACAGACTCAGCGCACCGTGCGATGAACTAATTAAACGCAAGAACAAGTTTGACAAAACAGGCGAATCTAAAGTCAAAGGCAAAAATGGATCTCTCGCGAAGTCTACCAACGAAACTCATCGTCAAGACACTCGATGCCTATTTTGCAAGGTGCAGTATTCTCAATCGACCGATTTTCGGACGTGGTGCTAAGTCTGCACAGAGTGGACACATTCTGATGTTCGTGAAGTCGAAAAAAAAAAGTACAAATTTTTTGACACGCCCCACTTTGCTCCGAGCACTCGGGTTAGCTCCAGCCTCCCTTAGAAGTTACATAAACATTTACGTGCAGAAAAAAACGCAAGAAATTCGAGTGGATATCGCGGGTTTCCGAGTCCAGAATAAAGGCGAGACAAGAATAAGTATTTCATGACACCAACGACGTCTGGATCACCTCACGGTGGGAAATAAATGACTACGAGAATTATTCAACGTTTCGTAGACTTCAGTGAATATATACGACGCATGCATAAGTGTCTTTGCGCTAAAATGTGAAAAGAACAGAACAGAATTATTCATACGTTCTAGAATTATCTCAATTCGTATAAATGATTAAAGTGTTTCAAATCAAAATGGTAAAAGGTTTATCGAAATTAATCCTAACAATTGTCAACGAGTTTTAACCTTCGGGCAGAATTTCTTAAAACCATGAGACACAAATATTGAAAATGGAACTCATGGTTTTAGCATATCCTTCGTGGTATTTTCGTGGACCCTTGTTTTTTCAAAATCTTATATTCAAAGCTGGATATAAATTTTGTTTTGGGTGCGTAGCTATCGATGAAACTTAAATATCCCCGAAACAACCCTCGGCTTTCATCCTCATTCTGATAATAACATTTCTACAACGTCATCGCGATCTCACAGAGTCACCGTTTTCCTCAAGCACACGATCCGTCCGTTTCAGGGTCGGTGACTGAATAGATGAACGTCAGAGCCGAGAATTTGCTCATTATATAGTTGCCATACTTTGCTTGCATGCCTTCAACGAAGCTTCCGACTTCATGGCTATGGGGTGCAATATAAATTCAAGTAGCAAATGTTCGATGGAAAGACATTCTGTTTTCCGGTTATTTTTTTATTGGAATTCAAATATAGAGAACTAGATTGTTCACTGAACGTGTTGTTCATCTCCATATACTGGCGAGTAACTTCGAAGAATATACAAAGGGCCAGACAAAGATTGAACCATAGAAAAGAAGCGAGTAATATTGAACACCTCAGGCAAAGTAGGGTAACAAAAAAATTGAGTAAAAGAAATGTTCAAATTTTTTATTATTCCAACACATGAATCAAATGCCGAGCCACTTTAGTTTCGACGCTGAATCCAAAATTCAGTTGATTTAGGACACAGCTCATCGGAAAGCAGACAACGAGCGTCTTCGCACCGCCGTTTACGTTGATAGACTTTATCGAGAAGTGGATCCACGCTTTAGTTTTTGTTCGTCAAAATTGTGCTTGCATTTCATTAGCTCATTAAGATATGCTGATTTCGTGAGGTTAACAGTTTTGTCAGAATATTTATTTTTATTAGCCACTGTAAATAAATCCTGAGAAAAAAAGGTGAATGGAATATATTCGATGAAAAAAAGTGGGTTCATAAATTACGAGCGTAAAAATAAATGGACGAAGTTTATTAAAATCAATGAAAAATACACAATTTCCTATTTACCAAATTCTCGAGGCTTAGCATCTCCGTAAAATTTCATGGTTATGATGAAAATAGAGTAGAGCATGAAATACGAGAGGAGATTTGATATACACGCGATGTAGTATTATTGCCCGATATAGTGTGCGTTTTATTCTGGGTGTCGGTGTGTATATTTTAAAGGGGACTGCAGACATTATCCAGAAATTTGACGTCAATTAATCTCGACGGAATAGCGGGCATTAAGAAGAAAACGAAAAGAAAGGAGCAACGTGGACGAGAACATAGCGTGATTTTAATAGCATCGTTGCACGAAAGTGATAAGGCGGTGTGAAAATATGGTTAAAAGTATAGTTCTCCTTTTGCCATATAAACTATAAAACATTCGTTCTATTTCAAATCCATGAGTTCACACGACGAGCTCACATGGGCGTTAAAAAAATAAATAAATAAAAAGTAAAATTGTGTGACTACGAACCCGTAAGAGTGCGTGTTTGACGGAAATCATCGTCGTGATATGTCTTCGGAAACAACAAAAAGGTAGCGTGTAAGAAAAGTAAAAGTCAACTCTGCCTGACACGATTCAACAAATGGCGAAGGAGCATCAACGTGAATTTAAAATGTTATAAAATGTGGATATTGTATGGACATGCATCTGTCACTGTCAAAATCTGACAAATCATGTCATGCAATTGAATCCGATGTATCAATTGATCTTTTATTATTCGATGCAAAAAATTTGACAATTTTCCTGAGTTGGGTATCGAACTATGATCGTTAACAGAAATAATACAAATTGGAATCTTGTTCGAATTGAATAAAATGGAAATAAAGTAGAACCTAATTTCGACACATTATTTGGAGTTGCTAAGAATTTACTAATCGATTTTCCTCTTAGTTTTTCAAAGAAACAAAGCAAGCCAACAAGAATGGTTCAGTAAAAACGAATTGAATAATTCAACAAACACTAACCAGCCATCAAAACCCACACAAATTTCAAACCATCCAGAAATGAAATACTAAAAATACCAACAGTTTAAAAAATGATGGATTAAGATGTAAAAATGAAGGTGTATACGTCTCTTTAATTTAGTGTGGAATGCCACATAGGGCTCGCGACAAGAAATAAGCTCGCGTGACATCTGCTTCTCGTCTACAGGCTAAAACAGCTTTGCGACGAAACGGGACGACGACGCCGACGACTATACGAAGTTGTAGGTTGATATATAAAAGTACGAGCTACATAACCGTTATTGATCTCTCACATGCTCGTCAGAAGTTAAGAATGAGATCGGTGTTCGACGTACAACGAGTATTCAAGTTCCATGTATACATATAAGTCACGAAGTAAAGATATAAAAATAAAAAAATACAAGAAAAAATCAAAAATGTGTAACGCGTTTTCTTTCCACATATATACAGTCATTGAATGATATCGATATATCAAAAAGCACAATATCTTTGCTAATGCCACATGTATGTAAGTTCACGTTGCGTAAATCCATTCCATACCCTACTAATCCATCAACTATAACTGATCTATAATCCCCTTTTTCTACAACTTCGTCATTTCATTGTTATTAATTAGTTCAATTACCATGACTATTCGTGAGTAGTTTCCTTGTTGCGTATACTGTTGATTCGATCTTATTAATTAGAGTTTAATGAACGACCAAATCAAATATTCGATGCCAGCTAACCAATTAAA
Source organism: Campoletis sonorensis (assembly GCA_013761285.1). NCBI lineage: Eukaryota > Metazoa > Arthropoda > Insecta > Hymenoptera > Ichneumonidae > Campoletis > Campoletis sonorensis. The sequence goes on along the minus strand of JACEOJ010000079.1, from coordinate 2,526,987 downwards.
CAACGAAGGAGAATATTAGGTGATTGTCCAATATTGGATGATGAATAATCGCATTTTTAGAACCACAGCATTGCATGCCCCCACGACTAATTTGCGATGCGGTATGGTGGCACTTCAGCGGTTTTATCGAACGATCTTTAAATATGAAGAATTGCCTACCAATGAAAAACAGGACCATGGACCAAGAAAAAAGGGTATTTAAATTTCACGTAAATAAGTGTTTCGAGAAGGTATAAATGTATTTGGCAACCGTCTTTTTCTCATTCCAGCTACCGTGACGTTATTTCGATCAAGAACCCAATTGTAAAAAAACAAATGTATACAAATTCACAAGATAAAAAATATCAAAAATCGAAAATAATAGAAATTTGAATAACCTCCATTTTGGTTTTATAAGAGCAAAAAAGTTGCCCGAGATGCTTAAAACGTGAGATAACACGCAGCAACTCCTTCTTCATTTGTCTGGTTCGCTGAACCGGAAGTGATATTGATTCGAAGATGCGGACAAATGTGTGCATTCAAGACACTGGTAGGGCAAGTTCGTGAAACGATAATGTGATGGTTATAGTCTGACGGATGTTGCGATTCTTCGACTAAATTGACGGAACAGAATTTCATCGCTGAATATTTGGTTCTTAAAAGGACGTGGTTGTTTATTGTGAATAAGAGAATTCAAATGGTAGAAAACAATCGAGTAATTATTTGGACGATCGGTTTCACTCACAATCGAATCCAATTCTTTGCCGCAATGCCAACTTTTGCAAACGTCAGAGAACTTTTAAAAACTATTTGAAAAAAATAAACACTCTCTTTAATCTGTTATCTAAATTGTTGATGACGTGAAAAAATCAGTGGGAAACGGTCTTCGTAACAATGACAACAATATTCACGAAGCCTGAAAAATATTCATAACGATTTTTCATATCGTGAGAGTATTGGAAATCCTTTCCATTGGGGATTATGGGAATTTATCATGTCACTGTTATACATTCGTTCGTTGATTCCACGTGATGAAGAGAGCAAAAGTAATATATATATATACATGCAGAACATTTCCGATTCATAGTTGAATCGTGTTCCTCGGGAGTATCGAAGATTTTTGTTTGTTTCCCGGGATCAAGTAAACCGTCCACAGAAAAGTGCCATGTTTTGTTTCTGTATTCCGTGTTCAACACAATACTAGGTGAAGAGAAAAAGTACAATTCAATTTAGATGGAAGAACGTGAAGCCCGTAGGCAAAAACTGCAATCCTGCGATAGCAAGAAAAAGCTCTCAACTAAAAATGTGGAAACAGAATAAAATGAAATATAGTTTGATGACCGAAGGCGTAAAAGGAAAAGCAGATGAGGTGGCAAAATTGACGGAGCCACAGAACACTCATCCCTCAGGCTTCCCAACGGAAATGAGACACGGGTCAGTCGAGCGAAAACAAGCTTGTCATTTATGTGCAAATTATTGGGACCCGTGCGTTCAGTATGAGAGAATACCTTCATATAAATAAATAGTAAACTAACAGAGACTGCAATAACGTCTGTACGCATGTGTCAAAACGACAAACAATGGTCCAAAGTTTCTCCAATTTTGTGAAGCGGATGCTGCGCTCCAGTTCAATGTGCAAATACAATTTTTTTTTTATTATTTTTTTTTTTTCAAGTGCCCACAGTGCAATGTCTACATATTTATGCAAATAAGTTTTACGTGTATAGCATTTATTTTGACTGGATGCTCTCATTGTCGGTCATCATGTGAATTTTAAATTATGCACGTACAAGAATCCACGTGATGAGAATAAAATACTTAATTATGAGAATTTTATCGATTCTGCTAACAAAGGCTCTCTCGTTAGTGAGCGTGTTATGAGAAATCATCATTAGCGAGAAAAATCATTAGTGATTGTTGCGTGTATTCTGCGTGGATCGTACGAGCTAGTGTGGTGTAAAGATGCGCGTGAACAATTCTACGAAAAAAAAAAAACAAGATATTGCATTGGAATCAAAGGTTCTCACCTTCGATTCCATCTTGTTGACTAGAAAACCAACATCATCGAAACATTTCCTAATCAGCTTCTCATCGAGTTACCTGTCTATGAGAAAAATCGTTTCGACCAGAGAAAAAAAAAGAATGTTTCACTTCAACAATCGAAGTCTTATATATCACAAAATATCCAACTGAACGTTCAATAAGGCGAATAGATTTATATTTTTATCGTAATATGCAAAAAAAAATCTGGGTCTGTTTCATTGTCAAAAAGGCTCTAAAAAACAAAAGTGAAAACTTACCGATCAAGAATAGCTAAACTTTGATGAAGCAAAATAGATGCGATTGCCTCTCGTGACGTGACGCAGCAGCCTTCACTCACTTTTCTATCTTTTCAATTAATCCAGCATTACTTTTTTCCCTATTAAAAGGTGCTTAACGAACAATAGATAAGTGCGAAAAGACTAATTGAAAGGATATGAAGTTAGTCACGTCCCCGATTGATTTATTCATATTATGTGAAAATAGCTTGCGCTCCATACCACGCTTACTTCCTATTTTTTTAATTGTACGAGTCGGAAAAGCGCCGTATAAGCAAAAGCGATTAAACACGCGCGAACCCACGACAATGTTTTGATCTGTCAGTGTCCTAGGGCTGCAAAAAAATTGAACGCCATGCAGGCTCCACTACTGACCAAATGTTTGTCCACACTGTAACAACTGTGGCAAAAGTGTTGCTTCGAGGTTTTTAAGCATGCCCTTATTCCCGGTTCGCCCAGTCTGACAGTTATTTTATTTAAACTTTCACAAAGTGATGACACGACAACACAACTTTTTATCAAATTAATTCAATAGAACAGTCCGTCCCTGGAAGGAAGGGTGCAAAACTCGATGGAATTTTTGTTGTTCGAATTGTTTCATGAATAGCAAGAAACCTCGAACATTGCAGAGGATTTAATTTTTTTCTTTCATCGCTAATGTTTGCTATCAATGAGTTTTTAATTGTCGAACCAACAATTTCCTCGACATCTGGTTACTTGGGTCGCAAAAAAATGTTTATTTCTTCGTTGCAGTCAAATATGTCATTCGTCGCGTGCTTCAATGTTTTTATTTTGTTTTTTATTCGTTATTCACAAACGCATAGTTTTAGCTATTTCTTTTCGATGTAAGTTTGAAACTTTCCACCGGCATCTTTAATGTACAAGCAAGTGTTTGTAATGCACGCGGGCAACTGGACTCGAGTTGAACTGAGAGGCTTGCGAGAAGCGTGCTATTTAGCCGGAGGCGCGCGCAAACGCTCAAAAGTACCTTTTGGCGCAGGCGCGACTATTTGCACAAGCACAAACTTCCACACTTTGAACTTTGATACAACGAAAAAAAAGGAGCATTTAAGATGAAGCCAATTGGTCGATCCTTAGACGGAATGAAACGAAATTATTGTGCATTTAAAAGTAGTTTTCAAGATGAAATTATGACTCATGATGATCATGACATCCAGTTTGAAAGGTCTGTAAGGTAAATGATCGTTTGTCTTTGACAGAGAAAATAAACATCACTAGACCATGAGAGCTTAAACAATCCAGTGGGTCACCGAAATTTGTGTTTGTTTTCGCAGTCTATCCATGCAAAGCATATCCAAAACAGCCATCACGAGTCAATTCCTAACTATGTGTGTCTAAGAGTAATATCGTTTGTGCAGCACCCTCGAGAATATGCTTGTGCTTATTTATAGTATAAGAGTTTGATAAATGAGACCGGAAATTAACTCGCTTCGAGAAGACGGAAACGACTATCGTGGAAGGTTACGAACTATATACATCTATTTTTTTTAATTATTTAACACTACATGACCTACAATTGTTTGTCTGTGTGAACGCGTGACAGTTTATGATGCAAGAAGCAGTGAACGGATTTCAATGAGTTTTGTGTAGGATGGAAGCTCCTGATGCTCCATAGAATTTATTCTGCAGATAACGTATTCGGAAATATTAGTGATGTTTACTTTTTTATAAATAATTCCGGGTCGAAATGACCCGAAAGTGCCGAAGAAGTGTCAAGTCCAATTTTTCAACGAAGAGCGTTTGTGACACGACTCAAAATATACCGATGAATATGACTGAAGCGTTGAAGCGAACAACCACCGAATCTCGAACAACCCAATCGATTCCGAAAACTACGTACCGATATACTATTATATTTCGATCAAAATGGGGTTAACGCTCGAAGCTTGAAAATTCGATTGCGCACTTACTGTCCGCCGGAATTTCCATAGGAAAAGCTTTGCCCAGCCGCTGTATATGCAGGTGTGCGTTTGAGCGTGAGAGGAAAAAAAGCAAAAAAAAAAATCTACACTCCACATCCAGCAGCCTGACAATATGGCAAATTTCCGGTCAGTAAGAAATATTATTTCCATGGACAATTATCATATACGCGGAATAAAAGTTTGTGTTTTTTATTCAAAAAATTATTCAATTGTTTCATCATGAGATTTGGAAAGTAATACTGCAAAACTGCGATAGTATATGAATTTAATGATTCAATTTTGGTATCAAACGAGCGTAAACATCGACACGATACTCAACAACACGTGGTCTTATCGTATTATTATTTCTTTTTCATTTGACTCGTTCGTGGCGAGTGTCGAGATTGCAATGGCTGTTCATATAGCGGTTGACGCCTGTAACGAGAGTGGTATTTCAGCGAGTTCTTTTGTTAACTCGAATTATAGATTTGAATCAGCCAGAGCCAATCAAGAGAGAGAGAGAGAGAGAGAGAGGGGGGGGCACGAGATAGATATAGAAAGGATCTGAATTGCAAACGCGACGTGCAATGAAGTTCTAACCGCACGATTGGTGGATTAAGGTGGAACGCTAACATATGTGAAAAAAAAGAGATGTTGATGTAAATTGGTAAAAACGTTCGAAAGTAACTAAACTTGTTGACGAAAAATTTCAACCGGTTCGACTATAATGATTGTCCTGATCATCCACATTAGATGAATTAGAATAATTGATGATATAGATTGCACAGTTTGGAATTCCACACTATTTATTCATGAAATGTGACTTTTAAAACACTCTTTTGAAACATTTTACGTCTCTGTCGGAACGACCAGAACCGATTTGAGCTCGGATGCGCCAGAAATCTACAACCCCGAACACGTAGCAGTCGATCAGTGATGCTGCTGTGAAAAATTCTCAAACGTGCCATCTGCCTTAATAAAATATTACTTTTCAATAATAAACCAAATTTTAAAAGACCTCCATTGCGAATGAGCTGCGGTAGGTAATGTCGATGCTAATCTGGTTGGGTTATCGTCTGACGGTAAAGCAAACACTGATGCTCTTCACCTCCACCGAGTTCGCCTCCACAAATGTTGTAGCAGTTTTGTAAAGGCGCCTAGTGTGCCTAACTTGTCACCGCTTGGTATGAAAGTCTGGAGATTACTCCCTCAGTAACTATCGGTACATGTCATCATGCAAAATAAGATTGTCGAACGCGCACGCCAAGAAACGGAATAAGTTCGAATCATTCAATGGATTCTACCTTATCGACTATAGTTTGAACGAATTCAAAAATTATATCAATCCAGCAATGAATCATTCAAGATATTAAACATAAGGGAATCTTAGGGTGACGGTAAGTTCTTGTTAACATATTTGGAGAAAAAATTGATACCTGATGAATCTGACGATAAATGAGAAAGTTAATCCCAAACCAAAAGAAAACGTCAAATTTGAAAAAACTATATTAAAAATAAAATTTCAGCCAAACCACTGGACGAAAATAGTGACAATGATTGAAACATAAATATGGATTAAACGAATAAAACTCGCCAAGTACTTCGACCGAAATATTTGTTCAATCTCATATAGTTTGATTCTTTTCTATTTCGAAAATGTACTTGTCTCCATTTGCCACCGCAAATCTTAATAAAGAACGTGGAGGCTATAGATATTGAAAAAATGTATGTAGAGGTCGTTGTCTTTTCAAGGTAGCTCATCTCGAGCCCCCTTACCTGCATTCAAATAGTATATACAACGGCCTTTCTTTATGTACAGAGAAGAGAAAAGATGAGTGTCGTCGGCTCGAGGGCATGCGGGTTTTTCGCCAAAAATCTGAATACCCAAGTGGCCACGTCCCGCACGTTATACTTACGTGAGGGAACATAGTAGACATAGTAGAGAGTATATATTTTTTCGTTATGCCCTGCAACGAGAATATGGTTAAGGGTAAGGTACTCTCGGCAATCCGACACTTCTTACTTTTATTTAATATACATAAGTTGGATTCAGATCTACAACAGAATTTAATTTGTGAGCGTAATATGACGCAGAAAAGACGCTCGTTCCCCTTCTTCGTGACTTAAGCATAGTTACTGCAAACCGCATTACACGTACGTTATAATAAATGCACGTGAGAGTACTTATAACGAGGTGTGGCAGTTAAAGTGTATTCCTTGCGACGTTAGTTTCTTACTGTGTCGAATATAGAGCATAATTTACATTTTTTCCGAACCCCCAGAGAGGCTCATGGACTTGAAAATTATCAGAGATAAAAATCACATTTAAAAATTTGTCAGATTCAAAATAATAATCATTTGACAATAAAAATAGTTTCGGTTAAAAATTCTAGAGAAAAAACTTTAGCGTTGAATGCGAAAAGCGTGGACACAGATTGAATTTTTAATAATTTCGATAATGTGAACAAGTTTCACTTGGAAAATATAGATTTTAAACGAATTTGGTATTATCTTAAGTCCGAAGCGATGAATTTTTCGATGAAATGTCCGAACGATCCAATATCGTAGGATCGTGTTTGTTGTGTTGTTAGAACTGCACACCAGGCTGCCAAGGCTTCGAGAGTCAATTGAAAGTAAGCCAATTCGATCAATATCAATGAGATAAAAACACTTGAGTGTATCTTGAGCTACTGGAGAAATTTTACGATTTTTCAGATAGTCGTAATCTTTGGAGTATTCGGAAGCTAACAGTTGAACGATAAGTGGCAATTAAAGGTGATTAAGTAACTATTACAAGAGGAAATGTCAAGAGTGTTGCGTGGTCACCAAAAAACGTCTAATCTCTATGGATATATAGATACAAATATTTACACAGCACTTCGGAGCAATGTCGTTATCATGCTATGAGAATATTCGCTCAATAGCTCAGTAGAGTCTCTTAGTCATCGTTCAGCACTTAATCGGTGTCCTCGAACCGCAAAACAAGGCTCACTAATTAGCGTTCATACGACCTGTTCATTTTTTTTCTGTCTATACATGCACCGTTTGCTGGATTCACAAGAATGGAACGAATTGTCACGTTGACGTTTTAATACATGCGATTTTACATCGAAGTATGTTCGTTACACAGGAACCACGAGCTAAACGTGAGGATTCAGTTTTACAGCTAAAAAAATATAATGTGGACAGGTATGTGGGACATATTACAAGCTTTTACGACTTTCGCGTGATTCGATCTGACATGGAGATAACACGAAGTCGATATTATCGTATTTTGCGAATGTATCCTTTTTTTTGTCAAGAGAGAAAAGTGCGGACAAACAAAACCCAGCAACTATGAATTTGAATGTTATCGGTCAATCAAATTTCACTTCCTGGAACAAAGAATTGGATTTACTCGAACGTAACGTGTTTATTAACGAATGACAGTTTCCTTAGCGTCACAAATTGTCCGGAATTTTTTTTGTCATTCTCGGTGGACGAATTAATTTCGAGAACAAATAAACCGCATGAGAAATCAAGTCCGGCTTTGAGAATTCAAATATAATGTGCACCACACTCTTAGTGGCGACCTGATGAAAATTATTCCATTTTAATCAAATGTTCAAGCTTCTCCTGGAAGGGGTCAAGAGAGTAGAACAAAAGACTCTGAAGCAACACAGTTTGATATAAATGTTAGGCCCACCTGGGCACCTTTTACAGGATTTATCTCTTGCGATCATTTATCAACCACAGATTTTAGGAAAAATATATATTTTACTTCCAAAATCCGTGGGGAGTAGAAAATGTGAAACGATAACCTAATGATATTTAATAAAGTGAGACGAGATCGATACTCCATTGTTTACGGGGACATAAAAATTGCATATTGTTGACGATCCAATATCGTAAAAATGTGTTGACGTATCGTAAAAATATAATGACTATTCATTGAAGCATCAATTACGAGGGAGTATATAAAGTACATAACAGTTACGTATATAACGAGAGAGCGTTGGAATATAATTGAGGGGCCGCATGACTCGGACAGTGCAACCCTCGTGGTCTACGTGTCATCTACGAGTCTACGAGCTCTCGGTTCTGCATAACGAGAAAAAACCATGTCTACACTAGAACCTCGATTTTTTTTTCTTCAATTGAAGAATTAAAAAAAAAGGAAGTATAATTGGTTTTCGTTTATGTGCAGAACAATCGACAGAGAAACGTGTTTATAAAATCAAAAGAAATGAATACATGAAACTTTTATTCCACGAACGATATCTTCAATTAGTTTCAATTCGATAAAACACTTTTTTCAAAAACTTTACTCATGCGTTGACGGACTTAGTATAAGTGAGATTCAACTGTACACCGTTGTGTTCAATTGTATATTTGGTTGAATTTAGCCACGTGTGTTTTTGACGTGTTTCTCATATACGCTCGTCACGTTGTGACTCGACGCCTTTTATCGACTTCCGGTAAACTTGGATACAACAATCGTGCGAGCTCTTCCCTCCCGTTCCCTCTGATTATTGTGCGGAAAAATGTCTTTTTTTGTGTAGCCCCCACCTGTAGCCTATAAATATTTAATTGCTGTTTCCCTTTCGCGGAGCTAGATGTCGTTCTCTTCGCGCATTTTCTTTTATTAACTCGCAAGCTTTTTTTTTAATAACCTTCCTCCCTCTGTGAGACGCGTGTGACTTGCACGACACAAGTTCGATAAACGTTTTATTACTCTTTTGCGACAAATTTCCTCTCCAATCCAAACAACTTTAATTTGTCAAGAACGAATGGCCGTTAAAAAAAAATGGCATTATCGATGTTTTTTATAAATATGTCCTCGTGTAAATGAATATTATTTATTGCCATCGTAATGTCGTTTTTAATTCATTACGGAAAGTCTCTCATCAGTAGGCTTTTTGCGCAATGCGGAGGAGTGCTTCGAGTCTCGCATGAGGTTTCCAAGCGTGTTGGATTTCGTTTATGCAGTGGCAATAAGAGGTATAAAGGTATACACGCATACTGCACGTATTAGGTGCATTCTGGTGGATCGAAAACGACGGAAAAAGCCCGTCATCCGTGGACAGAAAATAAAACACTAGTATTAATAATTGTAGATTTACTTACAAATTTATTGAGACTGTGTACACAGACTTGCGAGTGTTTATGTAAGTAAAAACATCATGGAATTTACTGTAGGAACGAAACTCAAAATTAACAACAGAAATCGAACGGCATGGCAGCAGATTCATATTAAAAAAAAAAAAAAAACAGTGGAGAAAAGGACGAGTCACTTAAATTAAAAAATAATAATAATAATTGAAGAACATTCAAAAAACAAAAGAAAAAGATTGAGAACAAAAGAAGTGACAGTGTTTTTCTGGGACATCATAAAAGAATAATATTGTGATTTATGTTGACGTTAATATTAAAATAAATAAAAAATTCTATTTCATGGTACCCAATCGTACATAATTCAGGATTATGCGTCAATGGAACACTATTATGGATCCAGATAATGAAAAATTGGAGATTATTTAAAAAAGTGTACTTTTTAAAATAGAGAATATTTGATTGATAGCTGCACAGAAAGAGAATAATACCATAAATGAAAATTTAAAAAAACTCTGGCTTTCTAAACTAAAAACATCGTAATTTTCTAAACAAATTCTATTGAAAATCCAAACAATCTATTCCAAACAAATTCAAAAAAATGACGAAAACGTTGGCTCAACTTTTTGGCTCGATTTCGGATTATAAATTACTGTCCTTGCTAAAAACTCTCAAAAGGGACGACATGGTACCATGGATCTATGATGCCATAGTAATTTTTTATATTATATCTCCTCCGTTTGCGATTGCTGCACATAATACGTAATTAGATTAGAACGTCTTTCAAAATCTTTCGAGTACCATGAACACAAAGAAAAAGAGAGAATGGTTCATACATTATTATTATTCGATGACCCAAAGTGAAATTTTTATTCGTCGATTGTACAGCGACATGTGGGAGGCTTGATACTGGAAGAGAGATAAATTAGAGAACAATACAGAACACTGAATGATTATTTGACAATTGAGTGACTAACAGGAAAACGTTGCAGAATATGCGGACGTAACACAATATCTTTAATCTCCTTGTCGAGAGCGAACTCTGAGCCACTATTTAAAACCGTTCCATCGTTTTTTATAATGTATCTTGACACTTTCAACGACGACATGTGATATGGAGGAAATATATTATTTATACGCTTCTTTCATAAAGCTTTTTGAAGGGTTCATAAAGATTTCGTTGAGAAACAAACATTAATTCACGAATTAATGGATCTGGGCTCACGATAACTTCGGTAACTAATTTATTGATTTTTTTAGCGTCCAATTGTTGAAATGTCGATTTTTCATGAAAGTATTCGAATGAAAAGTATCCAACATCCAACTGCAACAAAAGTTGTCGTGAAAGCCTTTCTCTCAATTAATCTCCTCCATACTCTGACAAAGTATGGACACCAACCATCCAACTTTCGCACGTTGAAAGTACTGCGTTGTAATTTATAGTGCGCAGCACGCCACGCTGAGCAGCTAATCTGGAAATAACATTATGCAACTCGTTGTCTCGGGCATCCTGCGTTAGATAAGATCGTCGGCATTGTTTGTATAATTCTTTGTTGCAATCCTAACAAGATTTATTTCCTACGGAATTGACACATTTTTATACCCAAGCTTTTCTTCCGCTCTATTTTCAACTACTCCTTCAAAATAAGCCGGATTCTCTCTCTTCGTTAGAGATGCAGTTCATCCCATTTTATGCGTGAGCCAATTCTCTGGGCCCGCACACACTACAATCCTCCGACTTCATCTGGCCAGAAACAGACATGCGGTGGCCCGGCTTCAATAGCCCGTGTAGTGGAGTACGCTTCTGACGTCTTCTTCGGGCGCCGAGGCTCGCTCATTGGCACCGAGACCATCATAGCAGTGGGGATAGCGTTCGCACGATGTTCTAATTCACGGAATAACACCAGCACTTTATGCATCAAGCCATTTATTTTTTGCATAAACAATGTGCGGTAAGCGTGAAAAAAAAAACAAAGCAAAAAAACACCGACGTATGCTGACAAGAGACAGCAGTGGGTGCCCGGTCGGTTTGCCAATGTTGGGATCTTCCGGGTCAAAAAACTTGGTGCGAAGCCAGTACTTGGATGAATAATGACCTTAATCTGAGCTAGTGTGATACGGGAGTGCGTCGGGATAGCGTCGATATGGTTAAATATTTAAGGGACTCATAGAGAAATGGAAATTAGTGACTGACGATAAAAGTAATAACTATTCCAACACTTCGAATATCTTTACACTTTGTAGCCAATAAACGTTCAGACCATCGAGCCACATAGGGAAAGAGTTAAGGAAAACGCGTACTACATTTTTATGTCCTCGTTCGGAGTATAATCGTTTCTTGTCCGTTTGCTGATTGTTGAAACTGTTTTTTTTTTCGAACGATTATTACGTGTTTACATAAGGATCGAATATGCAGACTTGAGTCTATACGTACAACCATCAAAGAAAACAATATGCTGTGTGCTTTTGGCGTCTCGCGGTCTTGACCCGGTGCACGCGACTTATCGATTGTCCCGCGGTATTCCATAACCGATACATATATACGGAGGGCTCAACCACTGTTCGTACCAAGTACGTTTATGCATCTGTAATGTTTAGGGTTAATCGAAACGAAGAAAAATAAGATACACTTCGAATCAGGCCATATCTGATAAGATCAATGATATTTTTTTGGCTTCGAACGTTTCGGGGACTCCATTGTTGATAATTTCTTTTGAATTTCAAACGTTTTAGGTAATAATATCATCCGGGGATCAGTAATCGATTACTTTGATGATTAATGATCGATTAATTTGCTCATTTATTTTTCAAACTTGATGATTATCGATCATTTTGATGTTCGTTGCAATTTTTCATATTCGGCTTAATGCTGTTTACGCGGTTTTTAATATATAGCAGCGCCAGGCATGTAGTTTCTCAATATCCATTTATAATATGGGATGGAACGACAAAGGGTAAATGTAAAAAGGAAACTTTGTATATTGGATTCCGTGGAAAATATTTGCTTATTGCGTTCGCGAATTTGTCTTGCTTCTTCAAAGCCAACTCCGCAAGAGAAATACTTTTTTTTCTTTGCTCTTGATGCTCGAGAAAACCGGAGAAAACTTTGACATTAAAAGGAAGAAGAGTAAATATAGAGCTTGTAACTTTTCAGGTTCTCTTCTCCCATCATTTTCAACTGAATGAAATTCTATCACTTCAGGTTTATAATATAAAAATCTAGGTCTGCTGAACAATCTTGAGGAACAAACATTATCTTCGTGAGTAAAATTGAAACGCGAAAGATAATCAAGAATATGCCAAATTTAACTTGCAATGTCAATGTCGAAATAATAAATAAAGTAACAAACGCTGTTCGAACACGTAATAGAAACATGTTAATGGGCAAGAGTTCGACGAATTCGCACCCAATCAGGGCCCAATCAGGAGACTGATGACCAATGAAGATAATAGTCGTAAAGAACGTTGAATCAATCATCACCAAATCGTGTCAATGTTTACAAATGTCTACTAGAAAAAAAATACAACACAATTATCATTTCGTCTATTTGCAATACTTATTGGAAGTTATAAGCTCGCAAACAGATTTTCATGGTCGTGCGTGCATTAACTGTCATTCTGAGGGCGATGTAACGTGATGGTGTGCAAACTGTAACTATTTGTACTCAAGCCTATAGAGGATCAGGCGATTTATAAAAGTTGTTCCTCACACGAACAGCTATCGATCGCATTCGGTATATGTATACCTTCGCATTCATTTTTTTCAGGTCTATTGCAGATCAACGTTTACATTATACCGTAATCGAAACACGATATCGACGACTGTACCAGCAGGAGAAATCCATGTCATATTAGGAATTTATGAGCCCAGAGAAAACGGGATGGTAATGTGCATTTTTATGTACGGATGAAGGCCTTTGCTTTCCACAACGAATTATGAATTCAAAATGAACAAAAAATTCAATGATATTTATCGAAATAATTCAAAATTTTACCAATGACGCTTTTCGGTCCTGAGTTGACTCATTAATTTTTACTGGCCTTCTTTTATCGTTTTTTATAAACTTTATGGACGATCGGTTAAAATAATTTTGGGTCGTCGGTTTCATTTGTGTTCTATTGACAGTGATAATGGAAGACGATCTTCCCAAGAGTTACTTTAGTTATTGAATGTCGAGAGAATGTTTCGAGACAAACATCGTTAAGGAGTGCGATGACCGAAATCAATTCTATTCCCTTTTCCATGAAGTCTGTCTTCGGACCATATTCGTTCGGAAAATCTCAGTTCAGAGACGTCCCCCGAGTTAGCCCCTCAAATAAATTCATTTTTTTTATAAATCTCTAGGGAGTCGTAACTCAGGGGCAAAATTTTTTAATTCATTTTTTTTCAAGACGTTCAACACTGAAGGATCCAATTGCGCCAGCACAAACCACTGTACGACCCTCAAGAGGTTTATAAAAAAAAAAAACAATTTATTTTACTCGAAGAATTTTCTTCTACTTGAAGACCCTATCGATCGATACAAGCGGCAATATTTTACCGAGTGTCGGCTGGTAAGCACCATTAGGAATCTCAGAAAAGTTGCCTCCCACTTATTCATCAATATCTCAATCAGTTCATGGCTAAGCGGTCACCCAACCAAGTATTGACCTCGCTCCATGTTGCTTAACTTTGGTGATGGACGAAGCCACCCACCAGACTTGCACCAATCGCAGTATATTCACGAAATTATATACACGAACGAGTTATTACACTGAATATTTCAACTACTGCGATGCCTCGGAGTCTTGCTGTATAATAGTGTTAACCGTTAACGTGAAAAAATCGTGTAATGCATTTATGAAAATGCAACATGAAATTACAAGGATGGAACTGCAGACATGCATCGACAACTATCGTTGTAAGGTCAGCCGCACGTGATACAGCTCGCATGCTGAACTTTGGATGACCGGAAACGGAGGTCATGATCATAAAAATTAAAACAAGGTTTCGCGTGTATTTGATCGAAGATTCCTTGTGTTTACAAGATACTCTTGGCATCGTTATCGACGATAAAAAGAGAGACAATTCTTGAAGATCCATTTACTTATTCAAAGAAAAAGAATATGCATGAAGCGAAAGACTTTGAAGAAAAATAATTAAAAAGTTGGCGGATTTACGAACTCTCTCAACTGTTCAGTACCGTTCGACTAAATGCAGAATAAAAATAGACGAAATGGGGAGAGCCGAGAGAGAGAACAAGAATGAGAGAAAGTGAGAAAGACGAATAAATCGGGACGGAAAGTCATCGTAGTCCGCTGACGGGAAAGGATTATAGAAAAACACACACGAAGAGGTCAAGTTTCGAGTTGAACGTTCGAAAACTCGACCGGAACTGAAGATTACCGGGAAACGAGTCGGAGTCATAAACGGATTTGAACGATTCATGCGACGCCGTTTGTCGTTTGAGCACGTTCAACAAATCTATATATCAACAGATTATTTACATGCACGACATAGTCGGCTTGATATTTGCTGATAACGTTCAAATTTTTATACGATCGGCAAAATGAGCGAACATATTATACTTATTGGAAGTAAAAACGTGCATGAAACGTATACAAACGGAACGAACGTTATCCGATCGAAGCAACTAATGGCCATGTTTATTCACAATCGCTACGCTTTCGTCGTAAACCACAAACCAATGGCAAATTCTAACAATGAGGCTAGAGCTTGCGCTCGTGACCCTGACCTATTTATTATCCACCGATGTCGAACACTTTAACACACCACACTAATGTACTCCATGTATATGAAAACTTCAACTTGCCTTTATCTGCTTTAATATAAAAGTCTGTAAAAGAATTAAATTCTGGCTGTTTATTCATATTTTCGATCTTTATGTCTTTTCTTTATGTCTCCAGGACTACTGAACCGATTTCAACGAATCTTTCGTAAAAGAAAATAGCTTATTATCCACAAAAAGATTTACGCTTACTCATTCACTGAAAACAATTCATTGGGAATAAATAAAAGAAAAAATGCAAAAGGAAACCTACAAATGTGGACAAATCTTTATCCAACACCAAAAATTCGAAATGAACGTCGTATTATTTGACAGAAAACCGGAAAATGAAGAGAATAAGAAGTGTCTGAGGGTCAAGACATCTGGAAATATTACGTGCACCATTTTATTTGAAGTGCAAATAGCGTTGAATTTTTTTTTTTTTTCATAAATGATTCGTTCCGCTGTATTCCATTTGGAAATCCTGAAAATATCGCTCGTCTTTTGAAACCTAGGATTGTTTCTTTTTGTGACGTCACTTTGAATGTTGAAAAAAAAATGACAGCCTTTTGGACCAGATTTCAGAAAACTAACAAATCTTGCAAAAGTTAACGACGTGTCTAATGAATTATTTCTTTTTAAAAGATTTATTTTGGCATGGTCAGTTATCGTTGCTTCACATTCATTACTTAGATTGATTAACTTTCTAATAATACAGCTCGGTCGAAACGAGTTCTATTTTCGTTTGAAAATTTCAAAGTAAGAATGACCTTGTATCATTATCACTTGTCATTGATTACCCGCTGCTGGGGGCCCCTCTTCATTGTTCATTCGTCGTAACGTCGAGCACACATTATTGCAATAGCCCCGGATAGGACTATCCTGTCTCAACACTCTCAGTCAACTTCGTTTTATATCTCGTTAAATTCATCGCACTGACATAAGGTTAATTGGGTTTAAACTAGGTACATACAATACGTGACTATTATAATGGCACATTTTTTTTAAATATAGATAAAATGTTGACTCATTAAGAATGTGTGAACTTTTTTTCTACAAAGAAACCATACACTAGATTAAAAAACAATTTCGCACTTAAGAGGAAGGCGCGCCGGCGAAGATGCGTCCATAAGTGCAAGAGATAAGTGAAATGTGGTGAACGCGAACGAGCACGAGAATACACTCAAAAGTGTGTCACCAGGTTTTTTTTCCACTAAGTGTGGCGGAGCAAAAGGAAATATAGAATTTGAATGAAAAATATTGTTGATAAAAAATATTCTTTCATTTCGACAACTATAGAACTGGTAAAAATTGTTTTATTTGTAATTTACAGAAAATACTTCGAAATCAAACGAGATCAAATTATGTGAACTAAAATCTAATTCAATTTTTTCGTATCGTTTAATTTTATCCTTCAGAACGTGTGTTCAGAACGAAAACACACACGGAACATAAAGTTTTGCTTGTTCAGTTATTTCCAAACAGGAAAATAATGTATGCTGCCATGGGACCAAATAGTGATTCAATTTTTAATAAATGTCGTGCGGTGTTACGCAACAATCAAACCTTGTCCTACGAACGTTCTTTCAATTCCCCTTTTCGTTTATCTTCAAGGTCTATTTTTTTTGTTTTTTTTTTTTGTTTAAGGCTTTGAAGACGATTCAATAGTGCTCCAATGACAAAATGTACCATGAAAATATTCGTTGAATGAATTCATTTCAATATGAAAAATACATTTATTCAGCATTAAAAAAACTCTACGGTTATCTAAGCCCTTGAAAAAATTTGTGTTTACGTTTCTTCATAAATATCATTCCCCTTCATCAGTTTTTTTTTCGAACTGCCTCCATGACGCATGCTTGCGTCATCGAGGTATTTACATAATTAAGATTTGCTTTGATAAGTTCAAAGATTTTCGGGATCATCAAATCTGATGTTGAATTTCAAGAACGCAATTAGAATACACCTCCTCAGATTTAAAAATGAAACATCCTAAATGTTGAACGAAAATATTTAAAAATACTTGGAATATACGAAAAAGTGAATGTAACGAGTTTACTGGCTCCAGGAATTGAAATCCAATGACGAAATATGAAATATTTCCAAAGCCAAAAGTTTGACTCCAATTGGATGAAAGACTCGAGGAATCTTAGAGGTCAGTGGTTACGAGTCAAGGCTCTAAATTTAGAAATTGAGAATGGCCGATTCAATATAGCAAACTACAAGAGTGAGCCATTGCATTTTTAAGTTTGGTTTCGTAATCATTGACTCAATCATCAACGAGTAATATCCAAATGATATAAATTTTCGATTCTTAATTATCAGTATTGCTCTCATAATCGAGAATTGAAAAATCTCACCCTACATTCGGATTCGGCATCCGCAAAAACGCGATAATTTTATGCTCAATGAAAAAAAGAATGACGTTTCGTATCTGCCATTTTTGGTATACAACATTTTTTTTTACTTGACTTTGGAGAGGCTAATCTTAAAGCTCAGGGAAATGTTTATTCCCACATTTGTTGTATAAACTCACAGCTCATATGGTTGACTGACAGATAATCCAATTAGTGCCAATAAATCTTGATATGCCTAAGCCATCATTTCCATTTATACCAGATTTTATTCTCTAAAATGATAGATCTTGATTATAATTCTTTAATTAGACCAAAAAAAATGTGAAATTGAAAATTATAGAGACATGAACAGAGAACTAAAACGATGCCAGGCGTGTCGAGAGCTCGTGGGTAATCTAATACGACAGCAAACAGTACCTTTTTATGGCACTTTGTAAACATACATGCTCTTTAAATACTTGTGGGACATACAAACGATCTCTATTCGCGAGCAGGGTTGACTTGCTTGAATCTACAGAAAATCAATGTTTCTAATTGAAAAAAAAAAAAAAAATAGATTGTCTTTTTTTGCAAAAACAAGCTGCTAAACAAAAACCTATAGACCGTCAAATTTGTCCAGCTTTGAATTTAACGTTGCAATGTAACTTTTAACACTACGAATATCGACATTTTATTTCAATTATTGTCTATTGTGTTTACTGTAGAACGTTACGAAAGTGTAAATATAAATATGCGATAGTTTCTCAAAAAGCAAACAACTTGTAAGTTTTTGGTAAATACAGAAATTTGAAAGATTACGTTGATTTATTTTTTCTAATACAAGTGAATTATAACGTCACTACGTTGTTTAAGACGTCGTACGAGGATCAGCCTTAAAACTTCGACATGACGTTTCTGTGCAAGCGAATCAATAATGACGTACACGGACGGATCCACGATCTCTATGCATATTTTATGTACAACCTGTAATTCAGCTTAAACTTCCTTTTCATCGTATATGTGAACTTATCGTTCTGCAGTTATTGTGAAAAAACGGTTCTTTACGATTTTTAATTTTATTTTTTTCAAAAAACACATCAACTCTGTATCGTATATCGATACATTGATCTCCGACAGTGAATAAATGTACATATAATATCGAATAATAATAACAGAAAGGAAACGATGGAGTCCAAATACAAATCCGCAGTGTGAGAGCCACCGATCGGTAGGCTGCTGCGGTACTTTCGTCCTTGAATGCTCAACGTTATATCTGTCTGTATATCACAATCGAATACTTATTTTCAACTACCATTACCCACGATTCTGTAACATAGGCTTCCTATATCCTTTCCAGCTGTTACTTCGACCTGTTCTTGGCATCACTAGTCAACGATACAGATAATAAAGTTCGCCTATTTTGGATCACGGAGCCAGAACCAATATCGAATAAATGAGCCATCTGCACTACACCTCGACTCTTTTAACGTGTAATTGTAAGAACAATTTTCGTGACGCGTCGTCGGACTGGTACCGATAAATTGTACAATTTTGACAATGTTTTTTTCTTAACCTCCTTTGGTTTAGCTCTTTCAGAGATCAGCATCTTTAATGGTTTTTTTTTGTGACAGTGAATTCTAAAAATGACAATTAAATACACAAGGGTCCTCGATACATCACAATCGAAAGCTTTTCATTTTTTCATCGCGAAAACGCCACCACTTTGAAATGAATCGCTTTAAACAAATTATTGGGATCAGTCACCGATATTTATGATAAAATCCCGTTTTTGTAATCTCGATTCATTTTGTAGTATCTCTGAAAAAAAAATCCCCAAAAAGCCTATTTTTTTCGGCCTGTAGAGTGGCCTGAGTCCTTAATCTGTACGAAGCCGTGAATGTGTACAGAAATCTACAACCTCGTTAATTTGAACGTTCAACAAAGGTATTAAAGCAGGAGAAGAGGACATCGATTACAATTGATAAGTAAGAGTAATTGTTTATTGTATGTAAACAAGAAACTTTTGCTTGTGATTACAATCTGAGATGAAAGCGTGTATTTACGGTGTGAGGCAATTTGAAAATTAAAAACGAGGATTATGGATATCTACGCGCGGTAGACTGAAAGTAGGAAACACAAATATTGTGAGTAATAAACGCACGCACCTCTATACCTTCGCGCACGTAGACCATGTGTCTTCGTGGGTGCAGGCACGTAGATATGATCGTCACCAAGTTATAACTGTAATTATTCATTATAAATTTTCATTTTGAAATTTCTCATAATAAAGAAAAAGTGTATTATATTTGCGGTTATGAAAATACATACTTTGACATTACATTACGGTTATTAAAGCCTCGTGGAAAAAAAATTGCGGTCTAAACCTTGAAAAATATTGTTAACCTCTGATTTTTTGAGCAAAACTTATTGTTCGACCACAAAGACTCGAGGCTGCGTGAAATTTTTCTAAGGAAAGTTTTCACTTGCGGTTGAATACTCGTGGTTGATATCAACATGCCAACATTTCTGTCGGCATAGCACCACGTTTTACTTTAATGCCGTATCGTTTTTCTTACGAGGTGCTTTTTTTCCTTTATCGCATGATCTCGTGAGATCGAGCTTCGTGCATCTCTCATTACACTATGCGGCAGGATTATCCTTGAACGAAATTTCAAGTTTGCAGAGACTTGTGATTGTGCAGCTAATGGAAAATAGAAGTGATAGAAGGTCGTGTAAATTCGGGAGGTAGAAAGATTTACTGAAAAGTTAATAGAACTTTATGGATCGAAGGTTCGGTGGAAAACATTTTTGGTAAATGTTTACGGTTGAACCAGTTGGAAAGATACTAAAACTTTAAAAGTACTTGTTTATAATAACGTTAATAAGAACATTACAAGAAAACAGTGTCGTCGTCACTGGATGGGAAAAAACTGACCTTTGCCCTGATTGAGACAACAAATTCTCGTCGGTATCTGTTAATCACAACGTTTTCAATGGAATTTGAAAGAAAACACTAAAAGCTTTTCCGTGGAAAAAAATGGGAACAAAAGCGAAAAGAACCGGTAAGAATGTGAGTTGAACCAGAAGAAAAAAGAAGAAGCAGAAGAAGAATGAAGATATAGAGAGAAAAAGAGAAGTTGTAATAGAGACGGGAAGAGAAGGAAGAAGGAGAGAGATTAAAAAAGACGGAAAGACCGTCAAGAGGGTCGAATACGTCAACCAGAAGCTCTGGGTGACCTATCACCTCGACTATTTTCCTCTTCACTCTATACGGTCCTCATCACCCTCGTCACTACATCATGTGGTACCCGACGATCGATGCTACTCGAAGGGTAGAGGGTTTGACAAATTTTCAAAGCATTATCTTTGACGATGCCACATCCGAACAGGTTCGTCGACAACACTTGAAACATATATATATCTATATGTGTGTGTACGTCTTGGATATTTTTAAACCGTGTGCCAATTTGAGCTTAGCAGCGGAACCATTATATATATATTTACATTGAAAACATTCAGCCAGGTGTATCGTGATTGACATATTGTGTCGAAATAGGGTTCATTTGGGCTTTTATTTTTTTCGACATTCCAATGTTGTGCATAAGCCAGACCAGTTCTTCCTTATCGTGCTCTGGATAGTCAGTGTTCAAACGAGGGCAGGGAGTTCTCCTAAAAATACAACTTCAAAAGAATCGTGACATTCTATTACAGACTAATCATTTTTTAATATCGCTTTTTTCTGTTTTCTTTTTTTCCTTTTTCACTTTAAGAAAAAACTGACTGTAAAACCGACTGTTTTTTTTTTAATTTTTTTTCAATCTTTTGAAAAATAATGAGCGACGATTTATCGAAAAAGCCTTGATTTTTGTGGGTTTCATGGGGATTCAAAATTCGTCCATCAAAAAGGTCGTTAGCCCTCGGCTTATGATGACTCACATCAGTAATGCTTGGTAGATGGAAAAAAAAACTTTTATTGCCTCTTTTCGGAAGAGCTCCCACTTCTGTATATTTACCACCATGTTTTATGTAAAGTACACAATGGTTATTCCCTTATCAGCTTAACGCCAGACGAGTAGTTTTTTTTATTATCTTCCACGAAGCATGTGAAATCCAAACATATCTCTTGCGTCTACTTAAATTTGAATGGTTTCTCTTCAGGATAATAAGGTTTGATCATTAATGAATCACTGTATTATTTTAAAAGAACAGACTCTTTTTTATTGCAGCTAATCATCTTCGTGTCAAAGTAGTGAAAAGAGTGCTTCAAACAAAATAAATTGGGTCGTAAAAAAAGAACTCTGTCTAAACAAAAGTCTCTATTCAGCAAGTGGAGAAAATACGTCATAGGAAAAAAAAATATTATCGCTGTGTTTCGTTCGAGCACACAATTTCGTGAGTAAGGAAAAGCCAGGAAGTTCCAAATTTTTTTTGTTAACAATATAATGGCGTGATATTTTCGGTAAAAAGCTTTACAAAAACACGACATTATGACACAAATTTTTAGGATCAGATATGAAATGTATATCTGGTTGTAATTTTTTTCGTTTTTTTTTGTTCGTTTAACTTCGACCTATCCAAACGGGGAACCATATCATTATGTGTTTCTCACATACGAAGCGTTGGCAGGTCCCGCTAAACACTTCGACTCAACGATTATAATATCTAGGGCAAAAAGCCTCAGTGTACCCAAAGTTTAGAAAACAAGAAACTGTCACGCAATTCACTCCACAATGAATATGTCATAACGCTCG
This sequence comes from Campoletis sonorensis, assembly GCA_013761285.1. Taxonomy (NCBI): domain Eukaryota; kingdom Metazoa; phylum Arthropoda; class Insecta; order Hymenoptera; family Ichneumonidae; genus Campoletis; species Campoletis sonorensis. The sequence goes on along the minus strand of JACEOJ010000079.1, from coordinate 2,504,822 downwards.
GGTAAAAATAATAATTACGAAAATCAGATTTTAACGACAGTGTTCCTAATCTTCGTTGAAGTTTTAATACAAAAATGCACTTTTTACCACTTTTACAAAATACTTTGATGGACAAACAAAAAAAAATGTCGTATCGACTTTACTAAACTCAGGTTTTTAACGAAAAAGGAAAAATCTCATTGAATAATAATTTATAAGAAACATTAGTGTGGGTTAGTTATTGCCTTAGCGAGGTTCGAACATTTGTATCTTAGAAACTTATAATTTTAGGATGTACAAAGGAAGTCATTAAAAGTTATCTTTACAACTTGATGTCAAGACTTTACCTTCGACTTTGCATGCAGTAATAGAATCTTTTGCTAATTTTACGAATTTATTATGGACGATAAATTACGAACCGTAATTACCCAAAAAAAAACCACGCGACATAGAAATACTTCATGCAGAGACGCGATTTGACAATGTAAAATTCACGACTTCCATTAAATAATTGCACTCTGATCAATGTCAGTCTTTTTTATCGGTGACACATTGCCCCAGTTTTTTCAGGCAGCCAGGAGAGAATACACACGAATGAGCAGTAAGAATACAGACAACTTTTCGATATAATTTGGAGCATCTATCAAGGAAATATGTTGAATCAATAATTCGTTTGAATTAAAACGAACAATGTTTTTTTTTTTTTTTTTTTTTATCTACAACGTCGTTATTTTCCGAGTGAGATTTTGCGCGATCTTATCGGCATACACGCCCACCCCATATTTTAGGGATAAATCAATATTTATACGTCCACGGACGTGTGCATTACTACAAGAGGGCGTCCAAATAAAATTTCGTGTGTCTGTCGTTACAGTCGCTATAGTAATAACAAGCTTGAAGCTACTAAATGGGCGTTTCTGTACTCGTGTTCACAAATTAAATGAAAAACAACAAAAAAAAAAACAAAATTTAATTGGCATTCGTTTCGTAATTACTTAATAATATTTACGTAATATTGAGGCGATCTATTGGTCTTGTGGTCGATAAAAATATTTCAAGAAAAAAAAAAAAATCCACCGTGTTCTTCTTCTTTCATCGAAGAATGTGGTGTGTGGTTTATGTTTTTCTCGTCAACGATCGATCATTTTCTGAAACGCAGATTCAACGTGAATCTGCGTTTTTATTTTGTTGTTTCTCGCACTAAAGCATTACGTTGGGACCGACTAATAAATCGTCTTCAGAAAGAATTTCAATTGATTGACTTACCACCCCAGAAGGACAAAAGAGCGAATAAGTTTAGCTGAAAATCGTGCAACTGCGTTTATGAATTAGTCGCAATGACTGGCGCCTGCCTGGCGCTAATGAGACCCACCAGACCGATTATTGTTGAGAATTTTTCCCAGGATACGTAAAGGGGATCCCTCCCTGGTGTTTTTAAATTGAATTATGACAAATCGTGTCTGTCGGTAGCTGTCCAAATCGTTTCTACTCGTAGTTCAGGGTCCCAAAAAAAATTCTTTGTGTTCAAGCCGGAATGAGGTCATTGATGCAATAATTGACTTGACGTTTACTTATAAGCCTACGAGCTGTGCTGAGCTTCGAACGGGGACCGAAAATATTAATCATATTTTTTTTTTTTATCGACGCTTGAGATCAACGCCCTGAGATGATAATAAAAATTTATATTTCGTGTCTTAAGGTTAAATCATTTGTGTGGTATGCGAGTTTAATTTTTAGCCTTGTCGCACACATCGAATTAAATGACGACGTGGCTGGAATTAATTCCGGCACCTCGACTGGCGACTCATGTTTGAAGGCCGCACGTTTGAAGTCAGCAGTGAATAGAAAATCTGTATTTATTTTTCATCTTTTCCGCAGCTCAAAAATTTGCGCTGTGAATAAATAACATTGGCAAGTGCATATAAAAAAAAATTGATCTACATTAATAAAAATGTCTCTTGTACAAATAGTTGATTGAATCAACTATTTGCCAACTGAATATACTGAAAATAATTAGATTTTGATATTTCCTCGTGTGATATTTTTTCGGGGTGATGTTTTGTCGCAGTGGTGTTTTGCCGTTGTTGTTTTCTCGAGTGATCAAACGTCATGGAACCGGTGGGATTGGGATAAATATTGGAAAGAGTTGTCATCAGGAAACAGAATCATTGGTGAAAATATGTTAAAAAAATGTTTAATAAATAAATCAAAAAGACATTTTTCATTTCGTGAGAATTGATGTAATCGTTTTTCTCCTCAGTTCCTCTTCGTCATTACAATGATCAACGTCGTCGAAACAAGCGTTCGTGTAAATGTATGTACGTAATTTATCATTACAATTGGACGAGTTTTCGGCTGCCGACGGCGTTGGTTTTTTTTTTTGTTTTTTTAATATTTCGTCGTTATTTCATTTTTTATTTTATTTATTTATTCCTTTTTTTATTGCTCACAATAATTGTTTCACCCTCGTATATATAATCAACGTCGTCATCACCACACCTTAAGTTTTACTTAAAGTTTATCGAGATTCACGTTAACTTGACTAGCACGCTAATAAGCCGATATAGAAACGAATTAATTAATTAATTAATTAATTACATAATATGACAGTATTAACAATGTTCGCTTTGTGAACAGTACGGATGATAATAATATCATTAATAATAATAATAATAATAATAATAATCGACGAAAGGACTTTTTAAGCGCATAGGCAAATCAATACTGGCTTTTTACATAGTAATTATAATAACTGAATCAAATATCACAAAACGCGATCTTTTTCGCTCTCTCTCTCTCATAGACACCCGCATACACACATACCTCAATGTCCACACCCATACGAAGGTATCGCAATAAATAGAACTGCATAGAACGAGATCGTCGCGGCTAAGCAAATCTCGACTTCGTCTCCCTCCTTTGCTTCGCCACGTTTTGGTTTCTTATTATTTCATTTTGTTTGTTTGTTTTTTTTTTTTCCAGATCGTATTCATTTGTTATACCGGAATATGATATCATTCGCACTTATTGAAATTCTAACTCGAGTTCTCAGTTTCTTGATAATAATTATAAACATCATTAACCCAAGAATCGCGTAAAATATATAGGTAGAAACGTTTTGACGAGAGAAGAAAATTTTGAACAATTTTCTACGCCTCGTCACAAACGCTCGTATTCAATAATATCAAGACGCGAACGTGCTCCGTTTATTTTAATACGTCGTTTTTAATTTATATTTATTATTATTATTATTATTAGATTTTTTGTTTGTTCGTCACCTTGTTACGAGGTAAGTATTAATATCTTTTGCATATAGTTTTGTTTTTCAGATACCCGTGCCTTTTTTGTTCCCCCAGTACGAGCACAACTCGCGTCTCACGTCGTTTACAGCGAAAGTATTTGTTTTGTTTTTTCTTCTTCTTCTTCTTCTTCTTTTAATATAAAAAAATGAAAAATTGAAGAATCGAAAAATATTTGTACATACTTTACAACGAAGGAAAGCAAGGAAATGAGACAGTCGAAGCGAAACAATCTTATCGCAGTCGAACAGCAGGCAGACATTTAAAACTTCTTCCAAGTATTATTATTCATTCGCACCAATATTTATACTTTCGTAGCATGAAATTCTCGAAGCTAGAGGTGAGAATCGGTGGAAAAAAAAAGATCGCTCGAAACGCGAAGCCTTGAACATTCAAATTCATTCAAAATCAATTACTTACGTTCGGAACTATTACTAAATTGCTATTTTTTTTTTAATTCATCCTCTTCAAAGACTAAAGACAGATAATCTGTTGCAAACTCTTGAAAAATGGGTTTTCGTTTGAATTTTTTAATATTGCAAATCACTACAGCGTCCTGCAGCTACAAATAATCGAAGTTATGCTTTGAAATACACTTTATTAATTACAGATTTTTCATAGTCATTATCGAACGACGTGATGGATTTGTTTTTGTCTCGATATCCAGCACTGATCTTCTGTTAAGTATATTTATACATTGTGTTATCGAGATGATTTATTTTTCGTCCACGAGCCAACGCGTGACAAAGATTTGTTGTTTTTTTCTTTCTTTTTCTATTCATTCTACTTATGTCTTTTGAATTTATTCCCATTTTCGTCTTTCGCACTGAGATTCTACCTTTCGTACAATTATCTATAAAAAGTATTAAGGTTTATCGATACAGTGGGCCACGTACGTGGAGATTCTGGTGCGATCGTAGTTTTTGTTGTTTGTGTGTATATTTTTGTTGTTTTTCATGATTATATACAAATGAAAAATTGTAGCATTTTTCATTAAGTAAAAATAGACAAAGGAAGCTTGATTGGCTTACAAAGCAATCGACGATTCATCGGGTTTTCATTCAAACGACACCCTAAAAATATCAATCGAGTGAACTCAATTCTAAAAGATTGCTACGGTTTCAGGGCCACCCTATCCACTAAAAATATTCACACAATTTTAGAATAATTAATTGTATTTATAATGTTTACTCGAATAGATATTCGAATGAATGAATATAACGATTCGTTACGAATCAAACGTAATGAATTATTCGAAATTCCGTGAAGAATATTCGCTGTTTCTTTTCAAAGTGCTGCATTGAAACAAACTCAAAATTGACAATGTCGTATCAGTACAATTGAAGCTGCTACAATTTTATACTGCGGCTTGAAATTATTTAATCAGATGCGTAACTAATTGCCCTCGATAATAAACGATTAATATCGATTTTCCAATTTTCTAATTTTATTGGCAACCATTGGTAAGTTATTTGCAATAATGCTATTTCGTCATGAAGATGAGAGTTGATCGTACTGCAAATTTTCAAAGTTTGACCTTTGGTACAGTTATAGTAAAAAATTCTATTATTTTATTCATTTATTTTCATTTTGCTTTATTTGGACATCTCTGATTTTGAAATTTCCTTGACAACGACCTCGATGCGAAGAAGAGAGAAAGAGAGAATGAGAGAGACCAGAGGAAAAAAGCTTAAAACGAATGCGATTGATTCGTGGGATTATTCGAAGCGGACTATTCGCACTGCGAGCCGCTCTTCAAGTGCAATTCGTCGATTGAACGATCAAGTCGATGCAAATGGATATGTGAGCTTGATGTTTGCACGTGCTTTGTTATGTATCGAGTGTTGTGCAATTATGTTTGTAGAGCGAGTGAAAAAAAGAGCAACAAAAACGGAAGATTTTTCACATCATCTCTCTCTCTCTCTCTCTCTCCCTCTCTCTGTCTCTCACTCTTTTTTTCGCTGTATTCTGAGTGTGGGCCTGTAATAAGTATGTGGTCAACAATTACGAGGATGAATTCGTGTTAGAGCTTAAAGTGATGTCCCTGAGTTTGTTCGATCTTCTCCTTCCACTTAAACTGACTAAGTGTCCGTGGCTCGTTTGGCAATTGCGTGGCATATCGCCGAATGAATATTCGAGGCTCGACGCCATCGTTTTATTTTTCCTAATACTCTTTTCATTGATCACTCGCGCGAGGAGACCGATCCGGACACGTGACACATATACGAGAGGTGGATCGACGACGATAAATTCTTTCCTATTTCATAACAGTCCCAGTGATTTATCGTTTCCTACAGTTTTTATAAAAACGACTCCGATTTCATTAATTGGCTTTTTCCTCAATAAACGAGTGCGACAACCAGAAAAACGATTGTACAGCCATCGACAAATTCGTCGATGTGAAGAAAATTTCGTCGTTATTAATGACAAGATTTTTTTTTTTTCATTGTCCTCAATAATTCGAGAATGTATTTGACGATTTTTTAAATTATTCGCGTTTTATACAAATATTAATCTGTAACAACAAAAAAAACTTAATAGTAATTTCGTGCGGCTTTAATCAGGCAAGTTTTTGAGAATCCAGCAAAACTTTGCTGTGTGTATTTTTTTTTTTTTTTTGTACACTTCATAAGTATTATGCGTGAGGCGAGAATATAATGAGATTCACGATGATTATGATTGGACAGGTGATCGTTGGCCAACTCTATATTTACAACTTTCGTGCACAGTTATAAAAATAAACTGTGCCAGCTGCGTATACTTGTAATCTATATACAACAATCGAGGGTTCACCCCTCGCCAGCTTATCGAGTGAATTTCGGACTCTGCAGTTGTTCCTGATTTTAACGATTTTTTTCATTGCAATTCGTATAAAGAATTTAAAAACGTACTTTCATTTTTTGATTCCCACCATCCGAGAGAGAAAGAGACAGAGAGAGAGAGAGACATTTTCATTTATACGCAAGGAAACTGTTTCACATTTTTTTGGGCTCTTGATTAACGACGAATTATTGTTTTTTTTTTGTTATCCGTTGGAATGTTTTTGTTTACGATGTTGTACTTACGGGACGCGTTGCTTGTAATATAATCGTGTAAAAAGTGTATTTGAACGATAAATCATAATGCTGACTGGGAATTGAAACAATTTGAATATTATGCGTGATGCACGAATCGTACATAAATCTTTCGTGTAAGGTCTACAAATAATAATTGAATGAATATAAGAACCAGAATCTCCGTTTTAAATATTTTAATCAAAACTCCAAGTTTAAACGCTTTTTTAAAGTATGCGTTATCGAAAAATATATTATTTTTTGATAAAACCTCGATAAAAAAAAATATATCTATAAAAAAAAAAGTAACAATTCGAATTTTAGACACGACCCTTGATATTCAATATCTGGCCATGAAACAGCTAATGGACGACGAAGAATACTTAAAATAAAAATAAAACCTTTCCTTCGTCCTCACAACGTTGAGTGCTGTACAGAGCTCTGGCATTGAAAAATGGGAATACGAATATTTAAAGAAGGAACTATTATCGCATGATCTTTCACTTCTTTCTCTGTTGGCACGAAAAAGCAATTTTTTCGCAGTAAAAAAGCAGTTTGACAACAGAGCTTGAAGCTGTAGTCTCGCGAAGGAATGTGCAAAAAGAAACTCTCGTATTTTGGTCCATTTTGTTCGGTATTCGTTTGTGTAAAAAATCGCCTATTGATACACGGAGAAAATGAAAACTGAAAAATTACGGTTGAAGTATAAAGACCACAAATTTCGAGAATAATTCCTACATTGCAAAATATTAGTTATTCACGAAAAGCAAAATAAAGTTTCGTATGTAAATAAAAAAGAAATATTGATGAATTTTCATGAAAACTTTTCAATTTTCATTTTGTTCGTGTCACGTTCAATTAATTATGCAATCTTTTGTTTTCATAATCTTTTTAAAAATAGCTTTACAGCGTGATAAGGTACAAAGTAAACGCGTGTTTCACGATAATGTTGGAAAAACGATCGACGGAACGTTTCATAACCGAGAGGATTTTTTTTTAACAAAGATTAAAGAATAAAAAGAAAAAGAAACGAAGGGCCACAATAATGATAATAATGATGATAATGTTCGAATAGTACATGAAATTTGCGAATAACGACAAGCAATTGTCGTTATTCGTCGTGAAAAACAATATAAATGCATAGCACCCAGGAAACGGTGTCAAATTTCAAGAATTATTAAAAACCCAAGATTGGCAAGCATTTCAAGATTTAAGTAGAATTTGAGGGATTATTGTCACTAGGAGAGCTATTACCGTCTAACGTTTAATTTATTATTAGAATACTCTTGAACTAAATCCTCTTCCGCAAGTTTCTATTGCGGTATGAATGCTTGAATTTATTTTCGGACAGTGCGTATTGTACAGGGTGTCCTACAACTTGTGATGCTCTTGGTAACGTAAGTTTACGACAACAGAGTGTCAATTGAAACGGATCTGTTCCGTTGAGGGGTTAAGGTTAAGGTTCCGGGTCTTTTTGTTAACTGCTGTACTGCATACTAGTCGAATGAGTGCTAATTTTCCAACACGCTTTTAGACCAAGTTTGACGCATCAATTAAACGTATTGTTAATGGATTTATATTACAAGACAACACGTCTTATTACAGGGAAAAATATTGAGAACGATAGTTTTGCAAAACCATCAACTAACAAATGCAAGTTTCCTCAATGACACAACTTCACTGGATTTTTTAAAGAATTATCTGCATTGTTTTAACCGATTCTAAACAAATAACTTCTTATTTTGAACAAACAACGAGAACCAGTCTCGTTTTTTAACAGAATGGCAAGTGGTTCTCATGATTTGCTCAAAACAAAATCTGTGTGGATATAGTTATTGCAAAATAAATTGGCAAGCAATCGTTTCGAATTGACAAAGCTTTATGGCATTTTTGTAATAGAGAATAAATATATTTTTTAAATAATTGATACTTGATACGATTCACAACGAAATTGTCTTTGACGTTTTAATATCGAAAACGTGATGAATCGACTTTTCACATTTCTTCAACAAAAGGTGATCGTAAAAAAATATAAATATTGGTAAATAAATAATATACGTGAGGTAAGTCCAATAAGAGACAACAAAATGTTACAGAGTTATTACAACCTTGAATAGTAACGATGGAATGACAAATAATTCAATGGAACGTCTAGTGTACTCGAAGTAGATATGACAAAAGCCTTTTTTTTGTTTTATTTGTTGCTTCTCATTTTTGTTATCGGTTGAAAAAGAAAATAGTTTCGACACTATTTTTTATGTCTGGACGTTGTGAAAAAAAAAAATTCAAGTTGTCAACATTATGACAATAGATGACAAAACAATTTTTTTTTCCAAGCAAGCATCAAATTTCATCCTAAACTTTACGATCGAAAAGATATCATTTCAAGATGTGCTCCTCGGATTCTAAAATAATTGATGTTTGCTAATTGTGCGAATTTAAAAAACTTGGCTACGAGGATTGCAATGAAAAATATTATTCATAAAGAACCGTGTCCACTTTCGTACGAATTCCAAAATTAGTTTGTATTTATGAGACGAAGAAATTGCTTCTCCTTGTTTTCGTTTCGAAGAATAAATGTGCAAAAAAAAAGAAACAATGTGAAAAATAAAAGAATTGGAATAAATATTAAACAATGTGGTGTCCCAACTATGCAAACGTCAAAACCATAATCGTTAGGCATTCAGGGAATTCTATCGGTGAACGTTTGTCAGACTAAAGTTTTGACTGTAGGCTGCAGCAAGTAAAGCCCAGCTCTAACATGAACTATCGACTCGAAACTTTTGAAGAAACTTGTATACCGTCCGCATTTGTCTACATGGAAACGTTTAATTGATGATTAAATTTTAGCACGTACACAGTGCGGCGCAGTAATCGTCACAACGGCGCAATTATATCCTGTTAAAAGTCAACGGTCGTTCGTCAATATCCAGTTTCCTATTAACAATTAAGTGTTTGATAGAAATGAATTTTTCATTAAGAGTCTATTTATGTCCATGAATTTATGGACAATGAGGAAACGATACCAAATGAAGTATTTTCAGAAAAATAATTAACTAAATGGTTAATCAGCGTGAAAAATTTATAAAAATTTAAAATACCAATGGAGTCTAAAAATGTCTTTAATTTGAAAATATTTAAAGAAGGTAGAGAACGTTCGAAATGCCGTTAATTTCACATTACAATTTGAAAATAATGTTTGGAAGAAGTTGCTGAATCTTCAATACGTTTCACTTGACATTCGAAATATCGTTTTATTCAAATTGAACAAAAGATAACCATATTATGCACGGAGCAGACGTTTTTTTTTTTTTTTTTTTTTTTCAAGTTCTACCTATGACCCCGTGTGACGAGCTCGGGACTCTAGGGAAGTGTGACCAGCGAAGGTTGAGAAGTTCATGAAGTCTCTTATTCGTGAATAAATGATGTTTGAAAAGATTGATTCAAAACATTTCTGTCAGCTAACAAGGCTCGTGATTAACAATTTTTTTCAAGGATAATTCTCATTGAAACGAACACATCAAATTGACAATTATAAAGTGGATTATGTTTCGCACAAAAACAATTGACTTTGGTAAACAAAGCATGATAATGACTTTGTCACTTAATGTCATGGGAATATTTGTTAAAAAAAACCAGTACACGTCAGCGTCTAGAAAGCACACAGACGAAAAATAAGGAAAAGGAAATGATTAATTGATCGTGAAGATACACTGAAATGGTTATTGTGCTTTCTTCTTAAAATTTCTGTAAGTGACGCACTACTATTGTTGAAATTTTTATGTAATAGAATGTGAAAAAAATGAAAAAGTTCTCTTTAATATCTGAATGATCTAAAAAAAAACAATTGTTTCGAAAATAAAAGCTGAAAAATTGTCTTGCAATGCAAAGTTATCGAAAAGTTGAATTTTCGACGATTTTTCATATGAAAAATGTGAATTTTCATGAAAATAGACTAAAATTTCTTGCTCGAAATTTTAGAAGGGATATAAAAGTATGGAATTTCAGGGAAATATAAAAACTCAAAGACCATGCTCTTGAACCTAGCTAAATGATTTGAATTGCTGCAAAATTCGGAATCTTTAATTCCGCTGATTGCTCGAAATGAAAGTGGAAAATCGAAGTGAAGAATAGCATTGGAAACGATTAATTGACGTTAAATTGACGATTAAACACGTTGCACTAAATAACTTATGAAAATTTCGAAATTTTCGAATATTCTGTTCAAACGAAGAGCAGATTTCAAATTTCTAGGCTCTAGAATATAAAATTAGAAATTTGAAAAGTATTCTCTTCCGTGTTTTGCTCGCCTTATTCAATCGTTCTCTTTCCAAATCATTCTTTCTTTCTCTCTCGCTCTCTCTCTCCGTATCTCCGGACTACCGTGTTATGTTTACTTTCGATCGTAATGTGTTACGGTGCAAGGCTACAACTGCACGATAACACTAAGATTTCGATCTCGTCAGGCACGCGCTTGGAGTCGCTTTACACCTAATACCGAGATTCAGTAAAAAGCGACGGTAGAAAAGAGTGATTTTCCGACATGGTTTTTGAAAGCCAATTGGCCAATAGAAGCCCTACTAACGTATCTCGTCCTAGGTCATGATAAAACAACGTTTTACGCTTTCAAGATAAGAAACATAAACACGAGAAGACTATGTCCCTAAAGAAGCAAGTGCACTTTTATGATAAGCTCAAGACGAAACGATGAACAAAATCTCAACGTATCAAACTTCTTTTTTCCTCTTATCTCGCAAATCAATTTCAATTTTTTTATCATCAAACGAAATAACACATTTTCTAGTAATTTTGGCACAAAATTGTCCAGATGTAGAAGTTTAACGATTTTTAACAACCCGATATAGAAGATAATTCGTTCATCAATAATTAAGAATCTCTTTGGACAACTGTTGTCCATGATAATTTTACTTTGAGTATCTTACTTGGATCACTTCTCATGTGAATATAATTATTCTCTATTTGACGAGATTGTTCTTATTTGCTTGATAAAATTGGAATTCGATTTTTCGAGATTCATCGACAACAACGTAAATATGACTTTGTGACTTTATTTCTTTCTCTCCCTCTCTCTCCCTCCCTCTCTCTCTCTCTCTCTCTCTGTTTCCCTTACTTGCTGTTTCGAGTTTAGCATGAAATCTATGATAATAAACTATTTATCACGAGTTCAGTACTTGCTTGGACAAAATATTGCGACGATTGCTTCGAACATACTTTTATTTTCGATATTTCTGCCTATTGAACGGAACTAGAGGGCGCGGTATAGTCAATTTCGTTGGAACAAGCTCGCCAATCAATTGCATCGATTTTAGCTGCCGTTACGAACATGTTTTCTACAAGATGTCGAGAGGGTGTTCTCCCACGTTCGAAGCCCATAATGTAAACATAAGATCTCGACAGAATTTATGACGAAAAATCCAAAACTGAGGTTGGAGTCACGTCTGATGAATATTCAAGTCGACGAACGCTCGATTTTCCATCAGACAACATTTCGACTCTAATTTTGATCCAAGACTTGAAACTTTCATTATTGACTACTCAACCTCGAACGGCCTGACTAACACTCTGACATACACGCGCCCACAACGATCTTCCTGAACGGTTTCCGACAACGTAGGCTCTTCGTTCTTCATTAGGTGGAAACATTTCTCACATCTCGATTGTGCTTTTTTTTCTCTTGATTTTTATCTACTTATCTATTTTCCTAGATACACATTTCTAAAACTATTTGATAACCTGTAAACTTTCGTTTAGTCTTGTACAGCGTTTTTTATTATGAAAGTTTTTAACCCTCGCTCTCTCTCTCTCTCTGTCTCTCTCTCTCTCTGACTGCAGCTTATAAGTAAACTTTGATGATTTGTCTTTTGTTTCCGACTCTCGTGTCGCCATTATCGTATCTTCGTATGTAAAGCGTTATTACAAAGCTGTATTTTGCAATTTTTTGTTTTTTTCATCGTAGATCAAAAAAGCATCTATCGTCATTTTCAAAATTTTGTTACGTCTTTTGAAACTCACTTTCAATTCTCAGTCTCAGCTTGAGATCTCATCGATTAGTCTCGAATTCACAATGTGAATTTATCTTTTGTTTTATTTTTCGTTATAGTTGCAAAGATGATTATTTCAAACTTTTGAAATAATATCTTTCCGAAAATGGCTGACGACTTCTTCGTATGAACCATGAGTACGAAAAAGTGTTGAATTTCAGTTTAGCATTCACGACCGAACATACGTCGAACATCTGTTTCTTTTTTTTTTCTCACCAATCTTCTACTTTTGTGCACACGTGTTCGTTGAAATTTTTTGCCCTTTCAGAGATTCATCCGATACACATTTGCACACAAGCACTTTAACATTTTCGAGTCATACTTTTTTTTTTATACGTAGTATATACAGAGCACGATGTGTGTATATCAATTGCTACGAATCATAGAATTCAATGTAAAGAGAAAAAAAATTCTAGAGTTCAGGCGGAAGAAAAATTAAAGAAAATTTTTGAAAAAGTGTTTGAAAAATTGAAAATAATGAATAAAAGAGCCCGGTCCTTTTTTTCATTCAAGTAAAGATGAAATTTGGCTCCACTAGTTTTGACAGAATATTATTTCATCGTAATTTATAAAGAAGTGAAAAAAGAACCTTTCCACTGAAATATCTCGAGATAACTTTTGATTTTTCACTCACGATCCCATTCTGTCAATATCGTAAGAATATAGAAAAGTTAAAAGACCTTACGGGGCTCATAAGTGCTTGAAATATCACGGGATTATAATTGCAATTGAACATTTGCAGCGTTCCAAGCTCACGAGCATACATTTGTAAAATATAATTGAGAGCTCATGAGTTGTTTGATGAAAATTTCAAAATTACCATAAACTCTGTTTTTTCATAACAATTAGAAAATAATGTTCGATCGTCTCTTGATAAATAACGAGGAAATAATGTAAATATGAAGAAAAAAAATGAAGCTACAACGTTATTCTCAACGAAGCAAAACTTCTACTTTCACTTTGATCGTAATAAGTTGATGAGAACGTAGTTATAAACCTTCTGATTTGCGAGTGCAGCAAAAAGCATGCAATGATCACAATACATAATTTTTTTTTGGTAATATTTGTTATCAAAAGTCATTGATTATCTGGAATACAGCAGAAAAAGGTTTTTGATAATTGCTGTAATTAGCACGTTTGAAATGTTCAAGTAAAGAGATTGAGCCGGTGCTCAATTGCTTATAAAATTTTTTCGTGCACCATTAATTTGCCCTTGAACCTTATAATTCGTTAGCAATTGATATATTTATAAGTAAACACATCCGTTGAGTGTTTAATTCGAGATATTAAACGAGTTGCTCCAACGGCTTCTACGAGCGACCTAGGCAGTATTTTTTTGCTAACAATTCACACTCGGTATTCCATACAAGCCCGTGGACGAAAAGATTTAGTCATTCATATAGCATTCCTTAATCTATAATATATACATTGTTGGAAACACGCGCACAGACGCCCAAAAAATATGTACAAACAGAGCGCGAGATAATAAGCAATAATCGCGATCATTGTAAAACCGTCTAATATTTAACTTTAGCTTTGACTTCTTCGGCGATGCCGCCCCACCTCAGTTTGTAAATCCTGGATCTCCACTGTATGAGAGGATGGAGAACAGCCTGAAGGAATAAGTAGGGCCTGGTAGTTTCACTGAGTAGCCATCCGCAAACAAACTCAAGTTTGTTGAAAGGCAAGGGACTGTTTTGTACAACGCACAAGAGTGTCCAATCGAACATGAACCATAGTAACACATGAACGAGGTAAAATACTAGAGAGTCCCAGTCAAAAAGTACACCCGCCGCCCAAGAAGCACAAGCCCCAAGAACAAAACATTCGCTGAGCGGTTCCAGGAGTATGGTCAAAGGAAGCATGGCGACTCTTAGTTTCGCCCATCTTTTGAGTCTGGCTTGAAAGGAATGCATGTCGCAGTGGCCGCTGTTTTGAAGCGCCGGCTGCGAACAAACTGTTATTTTCCAGCCTCTATCGGTGAGGGATTTTGCATAAAAAAAATCTTCCGCCAGATAGACACCAAAAGTTTTGAGTCCTCCGACCTCTTCCAGAGGAGCTTTTCTCAAAAGCGCAGACATCCCGGTGTGGCAATTAATCCTAAGGCAATCTGCAGCTAGATACATTCTCGACTGTACAGTACCAAAGTATATTTTTTCGTACGAAGCTGCGAACCCCTCCCTGTCGCATGTGAATGGCAATTGATGAACCAGCGCCACTTTGTCCGTCATATAATTCACCATATCCAACAACGTGTCTTCTTTCATTTTTATACCACTGTCGCTTATTAATATAAGCTCGTGTTTAGCCGATTCGTAAGCCGGATGCATATTGTTGATTTTAGGATTGACACCTACACGAGAACCACCGACGAACAATCTCGCGTCAACCAGAGGATACTTTTCCATTAATTTGTGAACGAGCATCAAGGCTGGATCCGATTCGTCCTCGACGCAAAATAATAATTCGTACGTTGGATAATCCATTGTGAAAAAAGTCTCGAGATTGTTGAAAAGATTCGGATCGACGCCCATTAGAGGCTTTATAATTGTTACCCCGGGCAGTGGTACCTCGTAACTCGGTACCGTTGTTGTTTTACGATGAAGCTTCCAACGGCTTGCCACGAGCGCCAGTACGTGAACGATCCACATACCGAGCCAGAAAACCATGAAAAATATCGCAAACCCGTACAGGGTGTACACCATGGAGCTCATGTTTGTTTCAACAACGGAATGAGAAAAAAAATGTTTTTACGAACGAACGAACGAACGAAAAAAGAAAAAAGAAAGAAAAGATTTAAGAAAATATTAATTTGAGCGTTAAAGTTTGTGCCTTTTTCAGGCAATAGGCGTGATTCCCGCGCGTTTTATTTCGATCGCGAACCACGCGACGGTGCTGCCATCGAAGGAACAACCGCGCACACACAACAACACACACACACACGCACACAGACAACGCCTGCTGCTCCGCTACGCCGAAGCCGGTCCAGCACGCCGGAACGCGCGAAAAAACTACCACCCGGGTATACACGTCGCGGTCCACTTTTCTCTTCTTCGCGGATGGCTTTGTCGCACGAACCCCGGAAAAACCGGGTTGTAAATGAGTGTCCGCCCGCCTCGGACGAGACACTATTTTATTTTTTATTTGAATCTTGTAGTCTCGGGACTCTTGAACCGGCTTGAACGAAATTCTTTTATTTCCATTGCGTATGTTTCTTTTCTTATAGTCACGTCAGCCTGTTTCTTTCGTCTCGTTGTCTTTGTATTTTTGGGTCTGTCTTCTTTCGTTCGATAATCGAATATACGAGTAGAGAATAAACGGCGAAACGGTTTTTTCCGCGTTTTATTTAACAATATCAACGAAAAATCACACGCACTACGAACCTTTGATTCGTCGTCTAACTCGCGAACGCTATGACACCGCGTCTTCTTCCTCCTCCTCGACGTCACCAGCAGCCGACACATTCACGCGGTGTTTTTTTGACTTTTTATCCTTTATTTCAAATGCGGAATACGACACCTTTCTTCTCACTCTTCACTGCCCGTTTTTCACTTTCGATATTCACTACACTCGTTACTCGGACGAGCGCGAAAGACACACTCTATCGACCACCTTTTTTTCAACGTTATACGCTCACTATTTCCAGTTACGCCCGACCTCGTCGTTTTTGTCATAACCAGCACCAACACTGTCGTTATTCGACACACACCTCATCAATGCAAACGTTCGATTTTTTTACGCGCACTTTTCATCCACCAAAAAACATAGGAGAATGACTAAAAAGATCGTAAAAATTTACTTCTTACTGGTACTTTCATCATCACTCTATTATTATTATCATTACAATGATAATTATTATTATTAATGTTATTATGATCAAGAATCCAGAGAACCACAGGGTCGAGCATAATATCCGAAGATTCGAGATTTTTCAACTAACCCCCCTAGACATAAACAACTTTTGCAAGAACGTTGTTTCGTCGTGTATTCAGTTCCTTTTCGATCACTTCATTTTGTTGTTTTTTCTCAATAATTGCGGGGTTTAAAAAATAACGAACACTCGAAGTTTAGAACATCAAGCAGCGAGATTCTTGAGCGATGACTCGTGCAGCCGACGAGTATTGTAAACACCGGTCAACCGTTGACAACGACATTATTACACACGCACTAACACGACCGCCCAGGAATTGCGTGAAAAACGCGTAACTTGGGGAAAAAAATGCGAGAGTCAATATTTTTATATATCACTGGTTTTTTTTTCGCTCCCCCTTCTCACTCAACACTACGCCCAAGCAGGATAATTCCTCTCTCGCTCTCTCTCCTTATCTCTGTCTCTCTCTCGGAAGAGAGAGGCTGCTGTAATATCGTCTACTCCTGCGTGTTGACTCGCCCTACCTGAAGGCGGCACACAACACCACACAAAACTCTTCCGTTCTGAACCCGCGCGTGTCAACGTATATGCTTCTCCCTCTTTCTCAAATATGTTAAGTCCAATAACTTTACGACTCATCCAATAAATCGAAAAAACTCGTGACAAACACTTTCGACTCGAGTTTTACGTGTATCGTTCATTTTTATAAAGAGATATAAACGAAAAACGAGGTATATTAAAAACACAATCTTGTTTATTTATCCCGCACAAATTGAGTTTCTGGTTTTTTTTCTGCTCTCAGCCGTAAGTACGTACGAGGGTAGTTCACTTTTATCACTTATTAATCGTCATTTCTCTTTCATACGCGTCGGTAGACACTTTAAGGATGTGGCTTTGCTCTATTTTTTCAGCTCTTCCAACATCTCACTTGCAATTTCCGAATTTTTTTCCGGTTTTCACTCAAGAACAATCAAGCAGGGGTCATGATCTCACTCTTCTCGCTCTGTCTCTTTCTCTTTCAGGACGCGCAGAAACTATGAATCCGTGTGAGACTGCGGTTTTTATTTTTGCGTATTTTTTTTCTCTTCTTTCGTACACGTTTTTCACAGGCTTTTGTGCCCATAGAGGAAAAACTCGAGTTTCATTCGTCTTGAGTCTCTCGGGAAATTGGAGATTCGCGGAAAGCGAATAGCTCGATAGCGTCCACGGGACACAACTGACACATGTGACAAGACAACCGGTAAATGAGTGTGTGGGGTGCAGGTAGAGGGAGACTCGACGAAAATATCGAACGCCACTGCTGCTGCTGCTGCTGCTGCTGCCGCTGGCTCTTGTTCGCTTCGATGCTGCTTCTTTCGCTCACTGACTGCGGTTCTGGGTGTGTAACTCACCGACGACGTGTCGTCCTACTCGTCCTCTCTCTCTCTCTCTCTCTTTCGTCTTCTCTGTCTCTCTCCCTCTCTCTCTTTCGTCCTCTCTCTCTCTCTTCCTTTCTGTCGCTTTCCCTCTCGGAGCGAAGCACACAACGCGCTCGACGCGCGCGACTACATCGAAGCCAAGAGCTCCACGGCCACGGCAATACTACCTCCGCGTCAATCAGTCCACCCCACTTCGAGCACCTTCTCTTTATCCCCAACAAACTTATACTACCGGGTTTTTCACTGTGCCTACTTATACAAATTTTATGCCACTGCGTAAAAAACGTCGTATGACAATTCGCTAACGACGATGCTCCATAATTCCATTCAATTGTTACAAAATATCGAAAATCGAAACCGTCAATATTGTTTTTTCTACTTCTTATTTTGAAATATTCAAAAAGCCAGTAACTTGCGGTGAGAATTGATTATCACATTCGTGACATGGAGTCTTGACTGGTGTATCGAAAAAGGAAATGAACATGGAAATAGTAATTTTTAAAACGTGAGAGTTCGCTAGTCGCTGGTTATTTCGTTGAGATTTGATCATTTTTTTGTAAAAATAAGAATTGTCGTTCGATTGGCGGCACGTGTGAATTTAAAAATGTCGCTTTAGTCGCGCATACGGCTTGAATGTGTTCCAACGGAGTTATAATGTGTAAAAATTGCATTTTATGCATCGATTCCGTCTAGTTTCCAATTTTTCGGAGGTCATATGAATTATGTTTTCAGCATTTAACTCCCGAGTGTTTAGGCCCAAACCCAATAAAACTCAACTTTCTCTGTTTCTTAGCACTTGCGTACTTGCGACTATGCGCACGCACGTGCCATGCTTTTTTTCTAGTGCGCATGATCGTGGAGTTGCGCGAACGGAAACACGCGAAATTCAAACCAACATATTTGTTTGTACAAAAAGTACGTCAATCCGAATTCAAGTTTCGAAAAATTTCACGATCATGGTGTTTCTTGATGATTTATTTTTGATTATCCTCATGTTAATTGGATTTTCAGTACGGAAATTTGAAATTTCTGATAAATTATAAACAAAGACAGAAGGTCGTATAACATCAAGAACATTCGAGATTATGCTGAAGAATCTCAAGCAATTTTCTAGATTATTCGAAACCTTGTGAAGGGTCAATAATTATAGAAAAATTATAAATTATTCAAGGATTAATTCTGTACATTGAAAAATGTCACCTAATTTTTTTTTTAAGAATTGAAGGGAATTCGTGCAAAAACTTTGTAACCCTCTAGATTAATTAATTCTGAAAATATCTATAAAATTAATAAATAACAAAAAAGCATTTCAATTGTCAGTCTTTTCGGTACATAACGAAACTATCAAAAATTTTGGCTGTTTCATATTGAAAAAGAAGCGAAAAGTTAGAAAAAAAAAAACGTTCGGAACACATAACGTCCTAAGACAGGCGAAATGACTAGTTCATAAAAATGTTGGATTTTTGTAACTTCAAGGTTACTGGCGAGAAAAAAACAATATATTCATAAACCGGAGAAAATGGGATTGCGCGGATCGACGTGATTAAAGTAACAAGGGTCAATTATAAAAAAACAGCGTATACTCATTAACCCTGAGCAAATTAATTGACCTTGGCCAGCTCGCCCTCCACAATTGGCTCAATAAATGAAGAGGGGACGAAAATAAAAATTTACATCCGCAATTTTGTAATTAGCGCGATACGGACGATGTGATAATTTCTACATGAAAATTGGACGTGTCATTTTTTTGACAGTTGGAAAATGGAGATGATTTCTTTTGAAGGCTATCAGACGACTGACGAGAATCTCAATGGGAAGTAATTGGCGAATTCCAAAGTTTTGGATATTTGGATAAGTTTTTATTTACCGGATCTTATCAATATAATTTGACAGAACTCAGGCACGGAATTTCTTGAACAACGGATGTTTGTTCGCTGTCGAAGAAGAAGCAGATTTTTTGTACTCGTAGTAAACAGCGTCGTCGGCCCCTGACATTGATGCTAAGTTACCAGTTCTTCGGATAATCTAAAAATAAGATTAAAAAAACATGTATTGTGTATTATTCATCATTTTAACACGTTGCAGCTGACCCAGTTCGTCGAGACGACTTGATTAAGGAGCTTGGAGATCGGGTCGTTTTTGGACCCGTCACAAAGCGCGTGAATTATGCATCACCGATGAATTGATTTCGGGCCAATCTACAAGACTTCCGACCACAAGTGAGCTTGACGAATGATGTCATATTTTTTCTCGAATATTCACAATTGACAATTCAAAAAAGACTTGAAAATTATTTTCTCAACATCGATTTTTCAAAGGATTTCAAAAAGATTTTATCTCCGCGAGAAATCATCGAAAATCTCGAAACCCAAAAGTATTTTGTAGGCAAATATCTCCAGCTCCTAAGAGCTTCAGAAATGGGAATCTTTTTGCTGTGATACGACTATTTTTACGATTAATTTAATTTTTTTTTAGCAAAATCCAAACGATTCATAGTTACGAGTTGTCAGAAAAAAAACCTCAAATTTATTCTAGAAATGCTCGTAATACGTTTTTTGAATGTTTTATTTTTATTTTTATGTGGTACCATGTACTTTTTCTTTTTTTTTATCAAACTCACCTGCCGAGGACCTTCTCCGGGTATTCTCTCTTCTTCGGCATCCATGTCACTAGCCGATAATACTTGTTGCAACAATTGACCTTGTTCTTCACGGGTTTTGTACATCATGTCCTGTTCTTCTTCCATACCAGCGAGTTTTGTTATGACTTTGTACGCATATCCTTGATTAACAAGAAAACGTTGTCGTTTACGAGAATAATTCATTTCCATTGTATCCTGAGATACGAGAGTATAGAAAAATGCATTGTATTCCTCGGCAATCGCGCCTGTAAATGAGAATATTTTACATTGGTTTTGGAAAACAGTTTCGTTGCGATAAATCTTGATTTTTCACATAATGCTGACCTTTTTTTGCTCGAAGAATACGACCTAATCTCTGAGCTTCCTGTCTCCTTGAACCACCGTGGGACGATATTTGTATCAAAACATTAGCTTCTGGTAAATCGAACGAGGTGTCAGCGACTTTGCTGACAAATATCGTATTTACTTTCATGTTGTATTTGAAATTTTGCAATATTTGAATTCTTTCGCTCTGTAACAAAACAACAACAATTTGAAAAAAAAAAAAAAAACATTTGCTTGGAATTTTGTCCGAGTAAACTGGTCGAAGCATCTGAGAAAAAATGTTCATTCGAAAATTCACCTGACTCGTTGGACCGTAGATGTAGGGTTTGTTCATTTTGATAGCGTAATGTTTCAACGCAAATACATTGTCCGAAAAAACAATAGTTTTGTCGCCTCTCCTCTCGTGATAACGGACCAGATATTGACATGCTCGAAATTTGTTTGGATTCATGACGTACAGTAACTGAACAAAAAAGTGGAATATTGTGTTCAAAAGAGAATCTTTTGGAAAATAACATTCTTAAAACAACGCTCTGTCAGTCGTTCAGTCGGTAAAAATCTTACTGAGAATCTTTTTCTAATACACTTGAATTTTCGACAACGAGAAAAGTTATACGTGGCCGTTTCTCCATTTAGAGAATTACGTGTAACTTTTGTTTTTCTCGAAATATCGAGCGTCTTCAAGACAAAAAATGTCTCTCTCTCTCTCTCTATCTCTCTTTCGCACTGACACGACTGACAGTGCGCTTCGACACGGATGAAATCATTTTACCAGTCTTCGGCTCATTTTGCATGAACGGCTGAGATATTCTCTATAAAATTCGGGTGTCATCGCACACCAGACTTCAGCACATTGAACTCGAGCGATAAATCCTCTTTTTTGCAATTCAAGCCAATTGGCCTCGTAGAGCTTTGGTCCAATAAGAAAATTGAGATCAGCGATTTTGTCGTCTTCTCGCAATAGCGTCGCCGTAAGTCCGAGTTTACAATGTGACTGAACGATCGTCAAAACTCGACGAAACATTTTAGCCGGTATGGTGTGGACCTCTGTCCAAAAAAATACACATATATTAATATTTTTCAGAAAAAACGATGGAACTAACATTCACAATTCCAAAGGGATTCAATAATTGAAAGATCGACCAAATTATAGAAAAAAATCGTTTCAATAACAACTGTGAAAGATAATAAAATGTCACCGAAATAGAAAATTGTCGGACTCACCGTCCAGTACCATTATTCCCCATTCCTGATCCTGTAACCATTTCATCGTTTGTTCAGCCTCCCACGATCTTTTTTGTGTGTGCGTGATCATTGAGTAAGTTGTTACTAAAATACTGCAGTTCATGGGTTTGTCTTTAGCTTCGCTGGTAAAACGACATATCATTGAGTCATCAGCTGTAGACCACATTTTAAACTGTTGTTTCCACTGTTCGACCGATACTCCGGAATTGCAAAGTACCAAAGCCCTTTTACGAACAGTGCAGCAAGCTGTCACACCGACCAAACTTTTCCCCGCACCTTTTAACCAAATTTACATTGAGAATATTACTGAGGTTGTAAAAAAAATGTATTTGATTCATAAAATATTAAAATCGAACATACCACAGGGAAGAACGATCACTCCAGATCGGGCTCGCCCGTTGCCGAACATTTTTCTCAAACTTTTCTCCTGATAGGGTCTTAAGACAGCAGATGGTTTCAAGTCAATGCTGAAAATCGAAAAATAATTAATTTAACGCTTTTTTCTTTAAATTTGACTTTATATTATGACAATACGAATATATCTGTGAAGAAAATTGTACTTACTTGATGTCCGCGTTGACCGTATCGTTTCTGAAATCGTACTCTGCGAGCAGAGGATGTTCAAGTTCGATGCATCGCTTCTGTATGATTTCAATTTTTTCTTGATTCACCTCGAAACTGACAGTCTTTAATTGTTGATCCTCTTCCTCCTCTTCGTCGTCTTTATCAATTTTGTTTAAATATGTTGTAATATCATTAGGCACAGCAACAGTTTCGACAGGAGTCTGCACTTCTGTTGTTCCCTCCGGTGGATTCGATGTTCCTGGCACAGCCGGTGCAGTTGTAGGCTTTGCCCCAAACTATAAATAAAACTATAAATTCCATGTACGAAATACACTTAATTTTACGAGTCATGATTGAAAAAAAAAACAAATAGCTCATATCTCTAATGTCTGATTATATAAAGTCGTGGAGGAAACGGAATAAAGATAACAAATTTAACAAGTACCTGTATCGCTTTTGTTTTACTCTGCACATTTGTTATGAAACCATCCTTCTCGACGGTTTCTTCTACATTTTTTCGCAATCTACATTCCTGAATGACAGGATCCTTGAGTAGTTTTTGCAGCACTTCTGGATACGGAGATTCCACAAAATACTTGTTGTGTTTCAAGACCAGTTTGACCTATTGATAAGTTGAAAATTCATTGTTCAATCTTATTAAGTTTTGTGGAGGAAAAATGTAGAATTTCGAGAAACTTACTTTTCCATAGGATAATGTACACAATTTTATGAATTCTACAATGCCGTCGGGTATACTAGTTTTGCTCAATCTCTTGAGGTATTCGATTATGTCGTGCGTTTGCAAGCCCACGCTTACCGCTGCGTACAAAGAATATGCCGTCAGCTTGTACTGTCAAAAACAAAAAGAAATAAACAAAATCTTGGACACACAATACATTATCAGATTTTAATTTGGAAGAAAAGGCGGGAACTTACTTCATGAATGTATTCCGGGCGACAAACTGGTTCTGATATAGCGATGAGGAAATCATGAGCATGCTTGTAAACCGGAGAGAATGATTCCAGAAAAATGTGTCCGTTGGGTGCCTTCGAATTATCATTTTTTTAATTAGATTGTAATTTTTGTTTTTTAGCCAATTTGTATAACATTTCACAAGTAAAAAAAGATACTTACAACCCACAGAGGCCTCGTGCCATGATCAGTTTTCAATATCATCTGTGATCTGTAATCCTTAGCTCCAAATTCATCTTCGAGGGCACTTTCATCCTGTTTTTCAACATCATTTTTTGCTGCATCGGGAATTCCATCGGTTTCCGTACCCTCGCCATAATCATCCTCGTTATATTCATCCTGTTCTTCTTTTCGTTTCTTCCACTTGCCACGATCTTTCAAATTTGACAAAAATTCATAACAAACGATAATTTGAACGTCATGTGATCTATTGTTTTGTTTTTCATGGGGTATCAATATTTACGCAGATTATGTGTTTTTTATAGGTTATATACCGTTATCTTTCTTGAAACGTTTTGGGGGTCCCATATTTGAGGAATGCTGATGACTCCTTATTTAACGTACATCCATAAAACTCGAGAAATATGTAATTATTTATCTTCTAGGGCAGAGAGAATTTGTTTTTGCTTTCATTCGGTCAAATACTATTTCTTTTTGTAGCCACTAAACGTCAGGATCCCAGAGCGGTCAAGACGTCAATGAATAGAACCGCCGATGGAGCCTGGTCGGACGAAGGTGAAGTCTGCAACGCCGGCTGATTTCAACAGAGCACAACGTTCTCAAGTTCCCCGCTCTGTCCTCACCGTCAATCTCATGAACATCAAATTTTATGGACGTCCGGAGATTCGTGATTGGGCGCACGTGGATTGGAACGATTCACACCTAACCTCGAAAGCTAAACAAACTTGCCGGTAGAAGTGATAACAAAAATAACTAAAAAATGTAATTATTTAAAGCGATCAAGTATTATTCCACACAATTCGAAATCATCTATAATAAAAAAATAAACATTATAAATTATGGAGTTTGCTTCTTGTCCAATAAATTCACCGAGCGATCTTTCGAACTCAGGAACAGTGATTACTGAAACTGACATAAACAAACATGAAACAAGCGTTGTTGAAACAGTAGCAGTTGTTGAAGGAGAAAAATGTGTCGAAAACAGTGAAGAAATGTGTGTGATTGAGACTGATACAAATGTTTCGCGAACCGAAGCTTTAGACGCACTTAATAAAGAAACTGAAACAATTGAGCAGCTAGAAAAAATCGATATAAAAGTAAACAATGAAAGCGAGTTATCGGAGGAGCCATCGGGAGCTAAAGTGCAACCACAAATATTCCAATACGATTGGAACATTTCCCCGAAACTTTTATGCTCTGCTATCGAAGAGTACACTCCTAATGAAACAAATGAAAATATTACCAAAGGTTGTCAGTGGTCCCCGGATGGAACATGCCTTCTTGTTCCTGCGGAAGACTTCAGAATACGAGTCTACGACCTTCCTAAAGAAATGTACAATAACAAATACCCCACTGAATTGCCACTGGAAAATTTTAAACCAGCCTTATCAGTACGAGAGGGTGGTTTAGTTTATGACAGTTGTTGGTATCCTTTGATGAATTCATGGGATCCTGCTACTTGCTGTTTTCTCAGTACCAGCAGAGAAAGCCCTCTTCATCTTTGGGATGCTTTTACCGGAGAGCTTAGAGCTACTTATCGTCCATACAATCAGTACGTTCATTATTTTTTCAATATTTGTACATGAATCGTTTTTGCGATCCCATCACTTTGGCAGTACAACAAATCTTCTTCAAACCTTTTTGATATCACCATCAATTCATAACTCTGTTCCATGAATACTTCAATTTATTCAATACACCGATTGATCAAGATTTATAAATACCTCTATGGATGTTTATTTTTAATTAGAAAAAGGGATGTCAAAGAAATATACTGAAAAATGATAATATGAAATATAGATAGAAATAAAAAGAGGCAGAGTAATTGGAAAATTTTCAAATTGAAAGTAGAGCATTATTTTCAACATCTTCAATTCGTAATGGAAATAATTTCCATTGAATTTAATACAATATTAAATTATATTTGTTTTGGAGCAGAGAACTCGAAAAGTACAGTTGTACTTTTTCTTAGAGCAAAAGTGTTGGGATGGTATCGAGCTTTGGAGTAAGAAAGTGAAAAAGTTTTTAGACTATTTACAAAATGTTATTAACGTTATTAGAATAGATTTAATTTGAATATTTCGTGCATCTTTTATTCAGAGTGGATGAAGTGGAAGCCGCGATAAGTTTGCAATTTGCGAATAGCGGTCAACAAATCTGGTGCGGTTTTAAGGGTGCATTGAGATCTTTTGATACGAGTCGTCCAGGACGTCAAAAAGAGACAATTTCATTGAAAAACGATTTCCCCAATGTAAGGGGTCTCGTTTCCTGTATACGAGAAAATCCAATAATGCCAGGACTAATTGCATTTGGAACTTACTCAAAATCCATTGGTAAACGCAAGATTTTACATTTAGGGTCAAAATTCAAAAATTCAAACTCATTGTGACTTAAATAACTTTTTTATTTAGGTTTATACAAAGATGGTCCCTTGTGTTCGTTCCAAGCGGACAGTGGGGTCACTCAAATCGAATTTAGTTCGTGTGGAACGAAATTGTATTCAGCTGTACGTCGTAGCAACGAATTTCTCTGCTGGGATTTACGGAATCCTGGTACGTTGTTATATTCGCTGAAAAATCGTCGTGCAAACACAAATCAAAGGATTATGTTCGCGGTTTCGAGCGATTCCACACAAATTGTATCAGGTATAAGTTATTCAAGTTTCTTCGGTGGAAAGAGGCCCAAAAACGATTTCTAATGACATTTCTTTTCCTTCTCATAAAAGGAGGAACCGATGGCTTCGTCGGCATATGGCAAGAACCAGGTATTTTCAAAGAAGAAGAAGAAGAACTGAGTCCCATCTCGCGAATTCAACTCTCCAAGGATTGTATAAATGGAGTCAGTATCCACAAGTGTTTACCAATATTAGCGACTAGTTCTGGTCAGAGACTTTGCGAAGATGAACTAGCTGATCGTGACAACAGTGTTCGATTATGGCTTTTTCAGGCTGGACAATAAAAACTCGATTTTTTATTTCGTTATTTTCTATTCAACGTAGCGGCTCTTTATTGAATTCATCGTTTTCAAAGTAATTAAAGCGTATATTTAATTTCATGTTACGTTGCATTTATACTAAACCGAAGATTACCATTTCATTTAAAAATCATTTGAATGTTTATAAAATTGATATCGTGGCACAAATACTTAAATTAATAACTGAACAGCACATACA
Organism: Campoletis sonorensis; assembly: GCA_013761285.1. Classification (NCBI taxonomy): domain Eukaryota; kingdom Metazoa; phylum Arthropoda; class Insecta; order Hymenoptera; family Ichneumonidae; genus Campoletis; species Campoletis sonorensis. The sequence goes on along the minus strand of JACEOJ010000079.1, from coordinate 2,478,041 downwards.
AGCAGTCAAGTACACCGAATTATCTTTCAATCTTGCAAATCGAATTGCTAATCTAACATACATTTGACTCATTCGAAGTTCGCTCGACAACAATATAAAGAGAAACAAAAATTGATTTAAAAAAGTTCGTACAAAAAATACTATTATGTTTAAAGAGATAATGTTCGAGTAATAAAATTGTGAGTCCTTTTGATTTCATTGGCTTGAATTTTTTTTGGTGTACTCGCTCGTACGACGAACTCGCGGTGGAACTGGAAAAAAAAAAAAAAAACAATAGATAAATATTTCATTTTCTGATCCAGCCATCACTTCATTTTTCACTATTTCTCCCTATTTTTCGAAATAAACTGTATTTTGAGTTGATTTAATTCAGTTTATTCTTGCAATATTTGTATTGTCGGAGGAATTCATAGATTTTTCGAATTCTTCAACATTTTTTGCAACTTTAAAATCATTTTGATACTCACTCGCTATTGTGGAAGGTGAATCGAAGGACATCAAGTCACCATTAATTAATGGGAGAACGGATTGCCGTGAATCGTCACCCAGTAAACTGATTTTCCGACTGCGTCGTGAATGCGGCGTCATCGGATGTACAGGTTTCGAAGATTCGGCACATGCGGTACATTCATCGGCTGGAATATTTAAAAAATTCAAAAAACATTAGCGATTTCAATATTGTTTGAAAATGAAATATTGCCTGAAGTTGAATTTTTGTAAATTAAGTGCGGAGCCATATTTTTCATGAATAAGAAAAATTTTATAATGAAATAATGATAAGGAATAAATACCATTGAAACGAACGCTCTTTCTCGTCGATCTTCGTCGCTTAGTCAATTGATCGTTGGTATATTCAGTTTCATCGATTTTGCTCAACGTGGATGAATTGATTTTTCGTTCAACCGTTCCTGGATTGTCGTTTTCTTTCGTACTAGAATCAAGCTCATGATTCAGTTTTGACGAATTCAGAATTTTGGTACTCGTGCGATTGCTCTTGTTCGACGTATTGAGGGGCACAGATCGGTTTCTCAATACCCTGGTTACCGTTTGATCGTCCTCAGATTCTTTTTCTTGACTCGACAAATCGGCGACAATACTCGTTCGTCTTTTGGATCTGGTGGATCTGGCTTTCGACGTGTTTTTCAAAGGAGTGGCTTCGGTTACGCGAATGACTGGAATGGGAGATGATGGCGAGGGTGAAGATGCGGACACAAGAATAACTGGAACTTGACAATTATTCGGTGTGGCAGCGACAACCTGATCGAGACTTTCAGCGATTTCTGTATTTTCAGTCTCGTTGAAAGATTCATTTTCAAAGTCAAGTCGTTTTTCGATACGTCTGATCGTAACGTTTCTCGAGGGCATGGCAGGCGCCTCGAAAACTTCGTCCGCCTCATCATCCGATTCGTAGCTATCGATGCGTGCAAGCGCACGACCGAGATCAATGCTGTTCTCCAAATTTTCGTCAACTTCTCCCGCCTCGTTAGCAACAACATGATCGTCGAAATCTACTTTACGGGTAGACCTCGTGATGGTTGAATCACTCGCCGATGACGAGTCCTCCGTCGTCGATTTCTTTAAAATACTTTTTTGTGGCGTTTGATCAGAATTTACATACGATATTGTGTCGTCGAATCGGACCTCGGGTGTTTTGCACATTTTACTTATTTTCATAACAGCCAGTGGACTGTGAATGCTTCTCCTTGTTTGGGACAATTGAACTTTTTTGAGGAGCGACACTGGAGTCCTGTTAGGTGTTGCTTTCAGGCTCCTACGTTTCGTCGCTTGAGGAAAAGTCCTTGGAGAATTTTTGATGCTGCGACGTGTGGATACGTTTTCTGTGGGTGTTTCATCGGTGGTTCCACTCGTGGAAGGCATCGATGTTACACTGTTACCATTAACGAGAACCCCATCGTCCGAGGCCCCTTCGAGCTCGGCCATTTTTTTCTTTCTCGCCAAAATAAACGAGCGGACAGAGCTTTTGGCATTTCCACCAAATTTCGTAGCTCCAATTTTTTTCTTGATAACCACAGGTTTTCTCACAGCCGTTACAACTTCGTCTTCGACCCAGTTTTTCGATCGTAAAAGTTCGAGCTTTTCGAAGCGAGAATCACAGTTCTTCACTTCCATGTACATCATGTCCCAAAAACCTTGGAGATCTCGACACTGGACGAGCATTTCGCCCTTGCCACTCTCGCAGTCCAGAACCAAGCCTCTAAACCTTTCAAATTTCTTCCTCACCAAAAGATTCGTTTGACCAACCGCCTGATTGATCAAATACAGTCCGTCCTCCGTCAGGTCTGGATCGTTCTTCACTTTTTCCCATTTGGAGCACAATTCGTTTAATCTATTGATCTCGCGCTGCAGTATAAATTTGAAATATTGAGCAGTTCGCTCTTCTTCTTCCACCGATATGTTGAGACTCTGCATTATTGTTTCTTTGGTAGGTATTTCGTCAGGAGTTGTGCGTTCTATTCCCATTTTGGAGCGTCGTTCCCGACGAGCGCTATCTTTACCACGAGAGGTTGTTACGTAGGGAGAGAATGATGCCGGAGCCGGTGAGCCCGAGCGCGGAGGGGTTTCGTTACTCTCGCTTTTTATATTCTCATCACGATCGGATTCTATCACCAGCGACTTTGAGTCAGAGTCGCTGTCTTTCCGATCGTTCTCTGGCACAGAGAAATCTTTGGTGGCCGCAAATTCTTCCACGAACGCAGAATCGGCGATACTCACAGCATTTTGACGGAAAAAACTGTTCCGCGATTTTCTCTGGGGCGACGTTCTGTGCAAACTATTTCCAGAGTCCGGCCAAGGTTTTTCCAACTGAGCTGCAATATCTTCCGAGAGATCGGGCTCGCTTGCCACCGAATGTCTATGAATATATTTTCCGAACAACGGAATCCCTGCGACGCCTGGCGGACCCTTGAACACATAATTTTCTGGAGCAAACGATATACTTGCCATTTCTTTTGCAGGAATAATGCGCTTTTTAACGGATTTAGTGCGGGCCAAACTTGATCCCGGAATGGGCACCGGAGCCGGTGTTGACGCATTTTTTTTTGCTTCCAAACGCTTTTGTGTCGCTCGAGTTATTCGTTTTGGTGGACTTGGCTGCGTCTTTATTTTTCGAGCTCCTCTTGTGTGACACGGCACTGGTTTTTCTTTTGTTTTTTCATTACCCACCGGCGAGTAGAAATGATGATGCACGATTCCAACCTTGAAAGCAGGCTTTTTTTTTCGTTGTTCCATTTTTTTCTTCAATGCTTTTTCGCGCTGCCATCTTCGGAGGCGATTCTCCGGATCCTCTTGTATTTTTGCTGCTTTTTTTAAAGGGGGTGAAAGAGTGGCATTTTAATTGAAGAATAAACAATGGACAAAATGCGATTTGTTGGGGGAAACGGGAACGAAAGATTAAATAAAAAAATTTGGTTGAAAAACTTACCCTGTTTTTCGGGACTGTCCGAAAGATCCCGGTAACGAGAATAACATTCGGCACGATTTACTTTCCTTCTTTCTTCGTGCGATTCCGTACGGAGCATGCGACCGATCACCGGATCGTTTGTACCCCCCTCATTCCGTTTATATCTACCCCGATAATCATTCATTTCTCACCCCGGATTTCTTTTCTTTTTATTCTCGCTAGAAATTGTCCTATTCTTTATACTGGCGGTTTAATGTTCGACTTTAACGACGTTAAAAACCGTACGAACGATACAAACACAACAACGTTCATTGCAACCGTCGCAACGGAAAAAACACTTCGAAATGATGCACGACGGGTAATTTGAATCGGTCGAAACTTTGTGACGCCAGGGGCGCTGCTTGCCGTTCTTCCGCGGCAGTTTTTGTTCATCTTTCGCGCCGCGCGTCATCTCCGTCTTTTGTAATGATCGCCAGACCTCGGTGAGAAAATATGAACAATAATATTCTTTCCAATATATTTGAAAAAAAGTACATGATTATCGATGCAATTGAATATCCCACGTAAATAAGCCTCGTGATCAATTATTCGTATCATTCCTCCTTGCAAAACGTCTTAACGAACTTTTTTTTCATAGCGTCTTTTATCAGGGGTTTTTAGTTTATTCGTAATATTGAAAGACAGGCCTATTCGAATAAACGTTATGTCGTTTTGCCATTGTTTTTGGTGATATGTATTAGCAACTTTATTTTTAAAATTCGCCTATCGCTGTAATGCACGATGTAGTACAGTAAAACATCCGCGAGATGTCTCGAGATGTGCGGGTATGGTGGAGAAACGCCGGCAAACGAACGCCGGTGAGTTCGCGCACAAGACGCGGAATATAACCGCGGCGAACCGGCATAGATGTATAGACGAGCGGCGGCCAGTGCCTGAAATTTCGTGTTGCTGACAAAAAGTGTGTGTGATCGAGTGCTGTTTTTCGACGTGTTTTTTGTCCACGATAAATCCTGTCCTGTGAGGTGAGCTTACAATTCTTTAGCACGATTAACGACATTTTTTCTCGATGTTAAGACTTTTAAACGTTGATAACCAAGCACAATCGAATGGTACGAAGGAGAAGAATCGGTGAAATGGCGTGTGTCACTTCTGGCGAGACGCGCGCCGGTTCCTCGCGACTCGCGACGTTTACCCGTGATACGCACAAATTTGCACGTGTATTATTCCGTCACAAAAGAAATTCTCACAACATAAGGAAATTCCATTTGCTTTAGCTACACGAAATTATCGTCACTAATTTATATCAACGATCGGAAAGCTCACTTTTTCAGGGAAGCATAAATGGATATAGATATCATGTAAAATCAAATATAATCGTGATATTGCACGATGTGCCGGGTTCGCGTCTCGTTCCCCGGGCAATTATCCTGCGATACGGGAGAGCCACAGGGATATAGGCGTGTCTAGCAACTTGAACATCATTTTTCTTCCTGCTTCGGAAGGTTATAACCTACAAACATTTTCGCACATTCATATTTTATTGATATTTAGTAATTTTACGTTTCATACAGAAAGGGCGGAATAAGCTTGAGAATTGTGACTTATCCCTCCCAATAAGTAAATGCCACTTGATATATTCTTACTGCCGAGGGAGTAAAATGAAATGAATGTTCACAAGATACGTTAATTGATCATTGTGATTTCTGGAGTCTCTCGAGAATACCAAAAGAATTACTTTCGATCACAGTTTTTTTTTCATCATTTCATTATACTTCTGGCAGTAGAGATTTTCGCTGTCGACTTGTACACGCTGGGGAGACCCGGTCAACTGACAAATGTGCTGTTTTCCGAAAAACTTAGTCGATTCAAATTCTATTTTATTTTATTTCACCTTGAGATAAGACTCAAAATTATAAATATTCAGCCAAAATCTTCTAACGGTCCGTTTGAACGTTTTTTTGGGTCTCTGAGACCCAAAAGGGTACGAAAAGTCTTAATTCCACCAAATTTTCTCAATAACGGTCGATATACACAAACGCTTCGATGTTTTTTCGGAATAATAATCGGTCATCGTACAAGAGCTTTATTTTGACACGGATTTATATACATATACATATATCAGTGTATTATCGTTTCTCTTGGGACGCGTCACACCTTCGAGTGAATAAATGTCAGACAAAATAAAAGCACGCCCTGAGAGGGAGGCCAGGCAGAGAAGGGACATTTTTGAGCATCGTTTTTTTACACGTTTGTCGTGTATTTTGTAAGTGTCGAGCGGAAGGGGAGGGGGGGGGAGGGATTGAGGAAGACGACCTGACGGAACGTGCTACGGATAAAACGTTTGAACGTTGATTTCACCGTATTTGACATGCGGTTCGCTCGGGTATTTAAAGAAAAAAAAGTATTTACGCGTGTTTCCGGACTTTGAACTGACTCCGGTTTGTTTTATAGCTCGTATGAAGTATGACCTTGGTGAGGTCCTTCAAGAAAACATACGTAAATAACCCCGCGAAAAGTACTTGTAGGTGCTCTCAGCAATCGAACGGTCTGACCTTGAAGATCTGAATTTTGCAAATTCGAATCAATACGTTTTATTTATTATTTTTTAAACATATCTAAATTACATTCTGATATATTTCGTTCCACTGTTGTTATCATTGTTCAAAATCGAAATTAAATTATATAAATTTCGAAAAAAAAAATATATGATTCCAATATTTGTTTTCCTCACACTCATTGTCGTTCGACGAGTCAAACTCACAGTGAAAACATTCAAACAATCGAATATTTTTGACCATATTACCGAACATTTTTGTTATTTATATACAAGCGAATTGTTTTATTAACAGCAGCTCTGAGCTTTGTAATTTGAAGGAAGAACCAGTTTCAATACTTTTTTTATTCTACCTCATCCTCGGGCTATCGAACGAATGACTTAGCGATACAAACTGAAAGCATGAAAAATTTATTAAATATTATAAATTTATAATACTTTCAAATTCATGCGGACAACGGCTGCTCTGTCGAACGTAAGTACAGTCAAGAATTTGGTCGTGACTGTACGGATTTCGTATGCAAGACCGTGGACACTCGTATATCCGATTCTGCGCACGGAACTCGGGGGTTCCGGTTCCTATTCAAACCTCTCTTGCGAGTCAGGCTTGTACTCGAGTCTATCGACTCTCCAACTCTAACTCCATTGCTCAACGACATAATTGTGCTTTTATGTGCAGAATTTCATAAATTTTCATTAAAACTATTTTATCGTTTTTTGTCGAGGTGGATATTAATATTTTTTTAGTAGCGATTAAATTCTTCGAAATTAACCTCTTAATGAGAATAGTCCCGAGTAGAATTTATTATATTAATAAAAACCGATGAATAACGTAAATCAAAACTGAGGGGAACGTTGAATTTTGACAAATTTTTATCACGCAATTTATTAGTAAAGAAAAATTAACAAATCATTCACAAATTATTAATAATTAGTAAACAAAAGTTCTTTACATTCGAAATTTGATTTTGTTTGAAAGAAAATCTTTATCTTGCATAATTATTCAAGGTCGTCACTCGTTTCTATTTTGTAACAGTCATTTTTTGGTTGTAATTTTCTCAACTGAGTCTCAATTTTTTAAAATTCATTTTCTCACATTTTTTTTTGTTTTTTGAAAAAAACTACTTTAACGAATTAGAAGAGAAAGTCTTTAAAGAATTGAATGCAGTCGAGTGTAGAGTCGTAGGATTTGTAAAAATTCGTCCAGTCACTCGAATAATATGACAGTTAACACTTCATCGTTTGAATACGATTTGGATTTTTCATTTCACAAAGCCTCACTCGCTTTTGGGCTACAGTTCATTTATCATTGTCAAAATAATCTGGACGAGACAGAAAATTGATGGAGCTTTAATTTTTTCCTCTCATAAATTTAGCTCGTCAGCGATAATTCAAAATTTACCTTTTTTTAAATCGTAAAACGGAAGCATTGTTTTTGAAAAATTTATCTCGAAATCAGTCGATATATTGCAACAATTTTCTCTCGCGTTTTAAGTCAACGAAATGTTGTTTTTTTTTTCTAACGATGTTTCTTCGATTTATCGTAAAGGAAAAATTCTGACGAACATTTAAAATAACACTGACGAATTTCTGAAATCTTGATCGAATTTTTGTTACTCGATACAGAAGTATCGCACTTTTTGCGTTACTCGATACAAATGTAAGGATACAAATGTATCGCGTATTTTTGTAGTAGTAGCGCGATACATTTGTATCGGGGTTTGGAAATCTCTGATCTCAGTTATGATTGCCTATTTGTCATTATTCCACGAACGCTTATTGGAACAGCTCACAATGAACGCATTGCGGAGAAATTGCTAATGGAAGTTATATTTATGAAGATCGATGAATTTCCTAGTCACAACATGAATCAGATTCTTTGAGTCTGACAAATTAGACTCTTTACATATTTTCTTAACGATTCCCCAAGGAATGCATAATTGCGTTATCAAACATCACAATTGATCGATGACTGTTGCATTTCTGCCTGAATATAATGTTCTTCAAGTTTGCATCGTTGAAACGCGAGTAAATTAGCTCGGCGATTGATACGCGAGCGTATGACTAAGCGGTCACCCAACCAAGCACTGACCTGCGTCGAGGCTGCTTAACTTTGTGATCGCCGGAGCCATAGACCGAGCACCTACTCATAGCTGTCGATAGTTTTTTTTTAATATTCTAAAAAATAGAACAACTAGAAAAGACGATATAAATAATTGAGATTATCATTGAACCTGTAAGAAATCTTCAATAAGAATAATACAAGATTTGCTGTTAATTATAAATAATTTATCCGAAGTGATTGGTGAATTATGATATGCATATTTTCAGTAGATATATTTTGATACACACGCGCACGCACAAACAAGATAGAGTACGGCCGGGAGCAGCCGTTCCCGCAACTGGCATCGAACCCAAAAGGAAAAAAAGGTTTAAAAAAAGAGAGAGAGAGAAAGAAAGAATAAAAAAAGGAAATATTGGTTTGTCCAGTGGTGCTCATGGCAATAGTCCAAGGGTTTTTAATGCTCCTCTCCTTCGTGTAATTACTGTAGCAAGGTATCGGGGCGCGTTATTCTTCGATGCGTGAGAACCGTCTATTTAACGCGAGAGGAAGAACCAGTTCCTCTCTCTACGTGGCGGGACACGCGGAGGTTGCGGGCGTCTATCGTTTTTTTCCTTCTCCCCTTCAACTCCTTTTTTTTTTCTCTACTCACCCAAGGTCCAGGCAAACCCGTGATCCTCCGCTTTTTTTTCTTTCTTTCTTTTTTTGTTTCTTAGCCGTTTTTTCTCTCCATTCGTCTGTCCCTCTCTTCCCTCTGACTCTTTCTCGCTCGTCTCTTTCTTTGTAGCTTTTTAACCTCGTCTCATTGTAAAGCAACTTCGTTATAAAATATAGACTGGACCGTTTGAAATTGACGTCGCCACAAAAAACCCCATGCAGCTGGATGCGGCTTGACTTCCCTAATAGTATACAACGACAGGTGACTATTCGACCAACTAAAACGAGATAGTAAAGGTCGACAAGCCATGACAATTTTGGTGCACACAATATATCCCTGTGAATCCTTCAATTTTACCACGTTTCTCGCCGCCACTTAACATTTTATGCATCTCAACGACTGTTTACAGTAACTTCTTAAAATGCTTCATTTTGTTTTTTCAACGCCTTTCGTACCTAAAAAGACAAAGTTTACTTTAATTGAACATTTACTCCAACTGAAAAGCTGTATTTGAATTAAATGAATATCCAAGCACGTTTAATTCGAGTACTCAACCCTGTACGAATGTACGAAATATGAAAAGAACACTTTTGCTCATTGATTTCGCAGAGTTTGATTGAAAATACCTGATACGTGAACATTTTTTTGGAAAATCTTTGATAAACTGACGTTCATTTTTATTCGAAACCAGCGAAAAGAACGATTTTTGATAAATTTTTCGCCCCAAATGTCGCCAATCGATTATCAATCATTATTATTCATTGTTAAAATCATTAAATCATTTGGTTATCGTTCATTTTTGAAAAAATGACCGTACTAATTGTAACCTTGAGTGTTCACGTGACACAGAAGTGATTTTGTTGTACAACCGATCGCAATTGAGCCTGTAACTCGTACTGGTTTGTCCTCTTATCACTGCACCTATGGTCATCGTTGTCAAGTTGGATGCACAATATCTTCTTGTGTTACAACAATGCCTTGGACGATCGAGTTCGAACAAAACAGAATTATTGATATTTTTCATGTCGACATTCTTCCATCTTTGGCTTCACAAATTTTATGAAATTACTGCGCTCTTTTTCGATGTCACTAGATAAACATTTGCATAAGATTGCAGTTTTAATTCTCTAATTATCCACACTAACGACATTTGGAGTCCTGTCAAATATTTTTTCTCTTAATTTTTTTTTATTTGAATTTGAATAAAGCTTCAGAATCGCTCAAGTTGATTTTCTTTCGGTGGAAAAATAACAAATTATCGATTCGGGCGAATATGAACCAGTAGTTTCGTGATATTCAAGTTCGTTCTTCGTTGGGAAATATGTCAATTGAGATTTCCTGTCGATTAAGCGTACAAATAACACGGGCGGGCAAATCGTTCCTTTATGGTGTTTAGTAGGAGTGTGCAGTTCCGCGTTTTATTGCACATATAAGTGTAAATGTGTGTGTTTTTGAAGACGAAGGGTATACAGTTAGTGGAGAGGTAAAGCAAAGCTGCGAGCCTCTTTATTTGACGGTAGAAAGAAAGAGAGAAAAAGGGGTGGCGAGCGATGGATGTTTTGCCAATGGTATAGGGGTTATGGGGGCACCAAGACATTGGCTTATAAAATCATAACTAAGAGAGACCTCCACGCCATTGCCCGGCAGCTGTTCACCATCCGTGCTCCACTATACGGCTTTTTCGTTCGCTATTTCTCTTTCTCTCCCTCTTTTTTCTATCTCACTCTTCACGCATTTTTCTCTCCCTCCTTTTTTTCTTCCTCCATTCTTTTTTCTCCCCCGCATTCCGCAAACTCTCTCTCTCTCTCTCTCTCTCTCTCTCTCTCTCTCTCTCTCTCTCTC